>JARKHS020025078.1:0-12500 GCA_030143305.2 Amblyomma americanum | reverse complement strand
TCTCTGTACAACGTGCTAAACTTTGCCAATGGACCGCTTTTCCAAGTCAAACAGGTGTGACCAAAACGCGGCTGCTCAAAAAATTCTACCAAGGCTCATTTAATGCCAGAGAGGTCTGTTGCAGTTAAATACGTATTACAGCACAAAAAATCTGCGTTTCATTCAACTACAAGAATTAATTTTGCGGGACCAGGCTATTACAACGTCGTCAGATACTGCCATAAAATGGCGACCTCGAAGCTGTGGAGTAATTTCCGTTTTTGATAGGGCTAGAACTTACCCTAATACAAACGTGAGGATGAGAAAGCAGTGGACTTGAACCCGGCAAATTTTTTTCCTGGCAACAGACCAAAATATTTCGCCACACTGCTCGTCAGCCCTTAAGGCTTGCCACGCACTGTTCGTGTTGCTGAGGGCATCGTTCTTGCGCAAGAGGTTGTGATTCAGCAGTATATAGAGGTTGATCCACCCTTGGAATGAACACGTCAGTGTTTGGCTGCGTTCTTCGCAGATCCAGTGAACCCGACACGGCCGCTCGTCGAAAGAAAGTGGCGTAAGCACAGGAGGATCTGAATGTGGCGCTTCGAATCGTCTGCCACTTCGCTTTGATGCGCGGTCGTAACGGTCTCACTGGCTCTCCTAGGTGTGCGGGCCCGCATTCGCGGGTTCACCCCAAGAGTGGATCACCGTGTACGTGCTTACTTAACGTATATGGTTCTTTCTTCATCACCCTTTCTCTAATTCGACGCGCTGACGGGAAGCCAACCAGAGCACTACTTTTCCACGCCATCTCGCTGCGCTTACAGGCATGAACTTTCGCTGTCTGCCCAAGCTACTAGTAGCATGTGTAAGCTAACCGGGCTACGTCAAGAGGAGCTAGGCAAGGAATGTTACCGGCCACACTGTGGTCCAAGCGGCTGACGGAAGCAGTTTTCAGGCGCGCAGTGCAACAACTTCAGCGCCAACTGAGAACTGCAGGCTGCTTATACTTTAAAGGCGCGACAGAAGCTGTTCCTGGTACACAATCGTCAAGCAACAAAGCGTGGTATTGCGTACACTTGACGGTAGGGAAATTTTCCCCTTGTTAAAGATGGCACATCGATCAGGCCGATGCTGAAAAGCATGCAGAATTATAGGCACTGCTACTGCAGGCTACTTGGTCTTTCGTAGTAACAAAAGAGCAGAAACAACTAGGACAGAACACTGATTAGAAAAGACTAACCGTGACTTTCCACTAGCTTCTGATGACGAAAATTCACATGTCTATGGTGAGCATGAAGCTCAAAGTATGAAAAAGTATTTAATAATATAGGAATCTTCAAGCCTTTTATTTCAAAGCACATTCTTAGTGAAAGCATTCTCAAACAGGAGCTCGCATAGAGCATAGCACTTATTTCTGGATGACCGTTCGGAAATAGTTGTGTTCGATGTTTCTCAACCTCAGCCTGTAGTTCAAAGAGCATCAACATCACAGCAAGCCTGTGCTGAACGTTTCTTTGTCACGTCATCACCCAAGGTGCCGTCTCACGCGGCGCCTCTCGACAGCGACCCTGCAAGACTTTCTCGCAACACTGCTAGCACTAATGATGTAGAAATGGCTTGTCCTACGCAGAAGCGTAGTGCTTCCACCTCTCCTTCCAAGTCCTCCGTTCCCCAGGTCAAGACAAAAAAAGGGCCTTCTAGAGTGCCTTCCAAGTCAGATATGCTACAAGAGGCTGTTTCAGCCTCTATTCTTGAATAGTCATCATGGCGGGTGTAAACGTTCTCCAATGAAATTGCAGCTCTACTGCATCTTCTCTTCGTGATTTAAAAATTATTCTATCTTCTCATAAGCCAAATATTGTGCTCTTGCAAGAAACTTGGCTCTCTCCTGTAAAGTCATTTTCTTAAAAGAGGTTTCGTGTTTTCCGAGCGGACCGCATAAATAATAGGGGCGGCGGGTTGGTGACCCTGATTTCGTCAAAATTGTGTAACCGGGCATTAATTACTAAGAAAGTAATGGGTTCTGATTGCGAGCTTCTAGCTATAGATCTCACTTTGCCGCATAGCGCTACTGTCACAGTGGCAAACGTCTATTTTCTAACTGGAGTATGCAGAACAGACTACCTAGAGAGCTTACTTGCAGCAGGGTAATCATTCAGGGGACTCACATCACGTCGTCTGGGGTTCCTATACTGATTCCCATGGACATATATTATGGTCATGCATATCAGAAAACGATGTGCGGCGCTGCAATTCTTGGGCCATAACCTTCATCCGCTGACACTCGCGCTAAGTTCTCGTCTTGTCTTTGGCAGCAAGAGGAGTAGGTATAGGGGCATGGTCCAGAATTGACTTTGGCACATCTATTGACCACCTGCCAATTACTTTCACCATATTAGTGAGCCCCCTCCGAGATCATTGTTCTGCCCGAAAATCAGTTGATCTTGTTGCCTACAAATCATCTTTGCGTGCCTCCCTTCCTTCTGATCCTTGTTTATGTGCACCGACAGGGCTCAGCGAGTGTTTTCCTCTCTTTGGAAGGCTACGGAGAGCTCCCAGTTCACTGTGCGTTCTGCTATTTGCAATAAATCACCATCGCAATGGTCGAATGACGCGTGTGAGACAGCTTTCCGTCGCAGGAACGGAGCGTGGAGGAGCCTTTCGCATAATCTGAGCCCGGCAAATTGGATTAACTACAAATTTTTCTCGGCCTCGTTTAAACGAACTATAGCAAAGACAAAGGATGACTACAGTCAAAATTTGAACACATATTTGTCAAACCCAAAACATAGGAAGGCTTTGTATCGTTTTATTGAACGGAATGTGAACTCCTCAGCCATGCAGTTACCAGTTCGGTTGTGCTCTCTCCACATGAGGCGAAAGATGAGTTAGAGAAAATCGCAAGGGCTTGCATCACGCTTCCAGGAGCAGCGTAGAGTCCCTCTGTTCGCCCCTTACCCCTTGTCAGACTATTTTGTGGTTGACAAATCAGAGTTAACAACTACAGTTTGTTTAATGTAATCCTAAGCTCCGGGTTGGGAAGGTGTTACGGTCAGTATGTTGAACATCTTAGCGGAAGAATTCTCTTAGGACCTCCTCGATCTAGTCAATACATCATGGGAAACTGCTGGGCTGCCGCACTCCAGGAAGTTGGCGAAAATAATACTGCTCTTAAAAGAAACAAAGAAAGGCTTCCATATTGATAACATTAGGCCTATAGCTCTAACATTCAATTTGGTAAACCTCATAGAAATAATTGTGCACAGCCTCCTATCAGCGCATGTTTCAGAAGTGAACGCATTGAGCTCTGCCCAGATGGCTTTCGCCGCGGATGCTCCATATGGTCTGCCCAGGTCTATTTGTAGAGCAGAGTCCGCCTTGCTATGCGCAAGAATGAAGTATCAGCATTAATGATGCTTGAAATTGCTAAGCCGTACGATAATGCTGAATATTCGATCCTACCCTCTAAATTCGCCGTATTACACCCACCGTACTACAATTATACATGGATCCGGGAATTTTTAACAGGACGCCAGTTCTTTTGCTCTGACGGTTCTTTCACCTCAGACACCTATACCCAGACAAGAGGCGTGCCACAAGGTTCTGTACTTTCGCCACTTCTATTCACTCTGCTGATGTGCGACATTCCAGTACACCCTGATGTTACGGTATATGTTTATGCAGACGACATAGCCTTCTTTGCTTCTGCAGCAGACATTCATGCCCTATATTGTTCTCTCCAGGATTACCTCAATGCGCTCTAGGTTTTGCTGGATACAATAAATTTGGTATGAAATGTGCACAAAAGAAGTGTGCTAGTTTTAAAACCAACATGCTTTTACATATATCGCTACACTATCGCTCGGACAGCATACCGCACGGGGAATCTTTGAGGTATCTAGGCGTATTTATGATGCCAGTATGGATTGGCTGCCCCACATCAAGGCTAACGTTGAGAAAGGTGAGCGTGCGCTAGGTAGGCTACTACGAATAAGTACTAGAAAATTTGGAATGCACCGGGACATGCTTGTACTTCTTTACAAAGCCTATGTCCGAGCCATTTTGGAATTTGGCTGCATACTTTTTTCTGGCTCCCCTAAATGTAAGCCTCTTCGTTTCTGCTGTTAGAAAGGCGCGCACTGCGCCTCTGCCTAGGTCCCCCTCAATTAGTTTCCACCGCAGTTCTGTACATGGAGGCTCATATTCCCGACCTTAGCTCCCCTTTTCACCTTTTAACTGTCAGGACATTTTTGAGGGCATTTGAGTCGGCTCCTAGTGTGGCTACACCTATTTTCGTCTCGAACCCAGCCCGCTTTCTCCTCATTGGCCAAGGTTCCGCCTCCCTCAAGTTGTTTTTACTCAGAACCTTTTATCGAACATTGGTGGGGATCTCAGTTTTGTTTGCAGAGTTTGCAGCGTCCCCTGTGAATAATGTTTTTGATTATATTTTCCCACCTAATGCGAAGCATCTGCCTGCAAGGACATTAACTGGACTCCTGTTTGATCACCTTGCCCATTTCCCACACCATACTGTGATTGCTACATATGCGTCTGGGGCCGGCCAGAAGGCAGCGGTTGGTATTTTTTCAGGTTCTCTCTCATGGAGCTTTTCGGTTTGAGTCCCGGATTACACAACCATATTTCTAGCAGAGTTTTTATCGCTCTTTGTCTGGCCGCTTTGAAAATGCCCACAACTGTTTCTCATTGATGTTCCTCTCAGATGGTTTTTCTTTTTTGTTGGCATCGGAGTTCACACGAAACACTTTTTTGAGACGCTCACTAAAGATTTTTTTATTCCTGGATGGGTGAAAGAGGTGCGCTTCGTTTGGATACCAGGTCACTGCGGTATTTTACAAAATGAAGCAGCAGGCTTTTTGGAAAATCAGCTCTAAATGCACCTGTTGCCTGTAGCGTCCTTAATATTTTTCTTTTCGGAATGACTCGATTTCAGCGTTTTCAGTTTATAACCACCACGTGTAACGATCTCTTACTATCTACTGTTGACTACCAACATCTCATGCACCCATGGAAGGCTCGAGCATGTAAAACCCGGCAGTGTGAGGTAGCGACGACACTCATACGATGCAGGAATCATCGTTTAAATCTTTATTTTTGTAGATGCGGATTCAGCCCCACAAATCTTTGTGCGACTTCTGGTCAAGTCGAGACATTGGAGCATTTCCTACTCTCGTGGCGTAGGTTCGCACATCACAGGAGAGCACAGCTAGAAATTCCCGTTACAAAGTTGGGACTCACTTTGTCGGTTCCCCTCTTCCTCTCTTTCGGTGCTAGCGCCAGGGGTTTTACATTGCATCAAGTTTGCGAATACCTCCGCAATTACACAACACCTACCGGCAGATTCCCTTGCTAATTGTTTCCAAAATTTACGCATTTATAAGGACGTTTGGGTGTTTTCATATATTAAGTTCGCAGATATTGTCTCCCCATATTTTATGTTTCATTTCTTTTTAATTTCTCTGAAATTTCACCCAAGGCACAATCATTAGCTTGGCACCAGTTCAACCAATTCTATGGGGTCTCCCCACTGAACCCTGGCCAATCCCCCGTCGTGGGTATGTGCCATGTCACGAAGGCAACAACAACAACAAGGCTTCGTCACAGTTATGTTTCGATCGATCTCTCTGTAAATAAACCCCCGTGCGTACTAAGCTCGTAAAAGCTTTGGTGAGAGGTGCCGGGTATCGACCACTGAGCGTTCAATCTGTCGAAGGGGCCATACACTTGCTGGCTTCCCACCAATGCCATCGGACATGACTGGAGATGACAATACCGAGCAACCAGGACCATCCATGGCGAACCACTGGCCACATTATTGAGAGCCCCGGACAGTCTTTGTAAAGCCCGAGGAGAACGTTGACGAGTGACTGAAACACTACGAAAGAGTGAGCAAATATAATCGCTGGAACGCTGCTACTAAACGGGCTAACGTAGTTTTCTTCCTTGCCGCCACTGCCTTCGACTGGTTTGACAATCATGAGGATTCACTGAGTACATGGGCTACCTTAAAAAGCGAGATCAAGAAAAACTCTGGGGACGAATCGGCAAAGGAGAAGAGTGCGGAACAGACATTGCTTCACCGGGCGCAAGTACCCGGAAAAACTTGCATTCCATACATCGAACCTATCTTAAAGCTATGCAAGCTTGTGAATTCCAGTATGCTTGAAGAAGACAATGTCTGCCACCTCCTAAAGGAATTGTGGAAGACGTTTATAATTACCTGATTAGCAAATAGAGCCCGAGCACCACCGCCGACGTTATAAAACATCGTAGAACATTTGAAGCTCTCAAGCTGCGTCGAGTCATTCCTAAATTCTGAAGACTGGTCGATGTCACCTCTGTAGCCGGTGTTGAAGCCTGTCCTCCGCATTCTATGGCTGATATGATACGAGATATTGTTCGCGAAGAATTCTCTAGATCCAGGGACACCTTCTGCCGTTCAGAATACCTGCTGCACAGTTATGCACCGCAAGCAGATGTCGCTGCCCTGTCCACACCGTGGGGCCAACCTGTCGGCGCTTCGCCTATGGACGATCGGAGCAACTTTGCCCAAAGTTATGCCCACCAGTTGACGGGAAGGAGGCCCACCTACATTAAATACGTGGTTCGTCAGCAGCGAGAGCCTGGCTACAGCCAACGTCGCGACTTTGTTCGCCAGGACTGTTATGGCGAACGCTGGCGCTCTCAAAATTTGTGCTACCGGTGTGGCATTACAGGGCATATCACTAGTTCTTGCCGCCGCTGTTTCCGGAGTGCTCAACAGTACCGACCCTCGGCGAATATTCACGGACAACTGCGCACCGAACAGCAGCGATCTACGACTATGTCCGCTTGGGACACGTACTATTCGACACATGTGCTGAGTTCATCACCTGCATCTGATCGCAGTGTGACGTCGCCATCTGAGCGCCAGCAGCGGTCGGCTTCTGCTCAACACTGTGCTTCCCCTCCGCCTCCGGGAAACTAGGAGTTGCGGCCGATGGAGGTGAGGCAACCGGAGAGTCGACGGCATCCATTCCTATACCCGTGCTTATGTTGAAGAACAAATTGGAAGTGTTTATTGATGGTGTGAAAAGAGTGGCTCTTGTAGACACTGGAGCTACAGTATCTGCTATGGTTTTGAGGTTTAAGAACCATTTAGGCAGGAAAGTGATGTTTAGTGGTTACCGTGCAACGTTGGTTTAACGTTTACAATAGAATTCGCAGTGTTGCCTCGGTGAACGCATGATGTGATGCTTGGGATTGATTTTCTGCAATAGTGTGGTGCAACTTCACACTGTCGTGCGGCAGATAATGCTTTCAATTATTCAATACCTTCGGGTGTTGTGGATGACTCGACACCTGATTTTGGAGCCTTTGCGGTGGAAGAAGCCGCTATTCTACCAGCATTATCTGCAGCATTCGTGCGGGTTTACTCTATTCGCAATCAGTGCGAATCTTTTGAAGCTGTAGTAGTCCCTACGACACTCGCCTGCTCTAAGAAGAGTCTCATCGTGCCTCGTGTCGTTCCCGTGGTCAGAGGCCGCACCGAGCTGTGGACAGACAACCACTCTGAAGAGCCAGCTGTGTTGCCTCGGGGCTTCAAACTCGCCCGTTTCGAGGAAGGCATGTCCGGTTCCATTGCGGCGTTAACCAGCTCTGTCATTGAGCAGCACGTGCAACGAGTTATGGAGACCTAAGTTAAGACTGATTAATCAGTCTCTTTCCACAATCGAGCGTCGCATGCTACTGGAACTACTTCTGAAGCACGTGATCATGTTCGACTTTGCCAAGGACGATTCAACACCGCTGCCTACCAGTCGTATTCATCGCACAATGAACACCGGGTCCGCACCTCCGATACGCCAGAAGCCCTAGCGAGTCTCTGCAACTGAACGTAAGTTAATAGATGACCAAGATCAAGAGATGCTAAAGAGCTGCATAATTCGAGAATCTTCTAGTCCTTGGGCGGCACCAGTTATCCTTGTTAGGAAAAAAAATGGCACATTGAGGTTCGGTGTCGACTACCGTCGCTTAAATACAGCCAAAGAGAAAGACGCCTACCCGCTTCTACGTATAGATTACGCAATTAACTGTCTGCACTCAGCTTCACACTTTTTTGCTATTGATTTGAGATCAGGCTACTGGCAAATCCCCATGCACACTGCAGATGAAGAAAAACGGCATTCATAACAACAGAAGGAATTTATGAATTTAACGTTATGCCTTTTGGATTATGTAATGCGCCTGAAATATTCGAGTGCTTCATGGATACAATCCTGCGTGGACAAAAGTGGCAAGTTTGTTTACGTTATATGGACGACGTTGTAAATTTTGGCAAAACATTTAGTGAGCAGAACAGCCGTCTGGATATCGTGCTTGATTGCATGGAACGAGCTGGTCTTGTCCTGAATTCAAAGAAATGTCATCTTGGAAACCGTGAAACAATAGTCCTTGATCACTTATTTGATAAAGAAGGCGTTCAACTAGACCCCCAAAAAATTAAAGCTGTCACAAGTTTTACGGTGCCCCAATCAGTAAAAGAGCTGCAGAGCGTTTTAAGGCTCTGCTCGTACTTTCCATGGTTTATACCAAGGTTTGCGGACATCGCTTACCTGCTCAAGTGTCTCCTGCATAAAGATGCACTATTCAATTGGACCAGCACTGTGACACCGCTTTCCGTCATCTGAAATTTTTGAACTCGGGCCCTATCCTACGTCACTTCTGCCCATCACCACCAATTGAAGCACACACTGAAGCAAGTTGTATCGGTATCGGCGCTGTACTTAAACAACGCCATGGCCACGATCAGCACTTGGTAGCATATGCCAGCCGCTCGTTGAGCATGTGCGAAAGGAATTACACGGTTACCGAGCAAGAATATCTCGCCGCTGAATTCGCTGTACAGCGGTTCCGCTCCTATCTGTACGGGATTGCTTTCACCGTCGTGACCACCCACCATTCGCTTTGCTGGCTAGTGAGTCTTCGTGACCCCTGTGGACGGCTCGCTCGATTGGCTTTGCGCCTGCAAGAATTTAGTTTTTCTGTGGTGCATAAAAGCGGGCGTAAACACTCAGATGATGAATGTCTTTCACGTTTGCCGCTTCAAACGACTGATGACGACGCAGACAACTTCGATGAATACATGGCTTCGCTTTCACGAGCCTTCCCCGATCTTCGAGTTTTCCGAACTGAGTAACGCCAAGACCAAACATTAACCTCTTTGTTTGATGCCGCCAAAGATTATGTAAAGAACACTTTTTGCATTCGCGATGGACTGCTTTAAAAGAAGAATTTCGCTTCTGGGGGAGTACACTTGATTATTTTTGTGCCAGGAAGCCTACGCATCACAGTTCTTGAACTGATGCACGACGGCGCCACCTCTGGACACTTGGGAGTGGCCAGAACACTGCACCGCACACAACGATTTTACTGGCCTAAAATGCGTTCAACTATCCTGAACTATGTAGCCAGCTGTGTGCTATGCCAGCGTTTTAAGCTGCCGACTTCAAATCCACCGTGAAAACTGCGGTCAGTTACACCTCCAAGAGCCCCGTTTGAGCAAGTTGGCATTGAACTTCTTGGACCTTTCCCACGGTCCTCTAAAAGAAATCGATGCATTGTTGTGTGCGTAGATTATTTAACCCGTCATTGTGAGACAGCCGCGATACCAGCCGCTACTGCGTCTGAAGTATCTCACTTCCAACTTCGATTCGTCATTCTTCGGCATGGCCTTCCCGCAGTTCTCATCAGTGATCGTTCACAGCGGATGTTGTCGAAGAACTTCTCCGCCTCAGCGCCTGCAGTTTTCGCCACTCGACGCCATATCATCCCCAAACTAACGGTGTGGTAGGACACACTAATCGGACGCTTACCACCATGCTGGCTATGAACGTCGCTGCAGTTCATGAGGACTGGCATGGCGTCCTCCCGTTCATTACTCATGCATACAACACAGCGAACACGAAACAACTGGCTACAGTCTATTATTATAAACAAAAACGTAGCATATGGACGGGACATAGAAGGGCGAAGACAGGACGGTTGCTCATGCGCAACAGATATTGTTTATCAGTTCCCTCTCCGATGTGGGTCTGTGTACATTGGGCAGACGGGCAGGTGTCTAAACATGAGGCTGGGTGAACATGCCTCTTCACTTCGCCAACAAACTAGAGAACACGTACCAGTGCATTGCAAGAAGTGCAATGGTTGTTTTCCCCTTCTTAATCGTACTAAGATTGCAGGGCGTGGTAAAATCCAATTTGCTATGGAAATCTTGGAGCCCAGGAAATTTCGAAATGTAGTGAAGGCACGTGCATTAGTACCCCATCTGTGTATCTGATGGAGAAGGAATTGAAATTTTTAAAACGCACTTGAGTTTTCTTAGCACCTTTTATTATCTATCGCATCTTTATCTTTTCTCCTTTTTTATCTTTTTCCACACGTTTTAAGATTATTAGTTTGTTTTTACCATGTTTTATGTTATGCACATGCGTGTTGTTGCTCTGCGGTGGGGTGTGGTTTACTGTCGCATTTCATTCATTTCAGTTGTAAGTGTAGCAACCGTCCTGTCTTCGCCCTTCTACGTCTCGTCCATATGCTACGTTTTTGTTTATAATATGTCTGATCAACTGGCCCCTAGTATACTCTACTAAGTTACAGTCCCTTATACCTGCTCTATACTCGCTTGCCTCGCTGTGGCCTCTACACCATACTGCCATTTTTCATTCATGATGAACCTCCTCTTGCTACCACACTCTACAGAGCTGAGGAAGCTCGCCAGCTTGCCCGCGTTCAAATTTTATCTCTGCAAGAGCGTTCTAAGAACCGCTACGACGCCCGAAACCAACAAGTTTCTTATATTCCTGGTGACATTGTGTGGCTGTGGACACCTCCACGCAAGCGCGGTCTTTGTCAGAAACTGCTGTAACACTATACTGGACCGGTTGTTGTGTTAGAGTGCATAAGCGACCTGAATGTTAGCACGCCTAGCTGCAAGTGGTCGACGTTCACGCCAATCTCAGGCGGTGCATGTAGCCCGCCTCAAGCGATTTCTTCCGAGAGGTTCTATTTAATTCGCCCAAGGTTCTATTTAACTCGCGCCTTCGTAGAACGTGGACGGAAGAAGAAGATTAACGGTTGGACGGATCGGTAGAGGAAGAAGAAGAGAAAGGGCAGAAGGACGCTTGTAGGCTTCGTCGCGGTCGTGCTTCCATCGATCCCTCTGTATATAAACCCCCATGCGTTCTAAGCTCTTAATAATAATAATAATAATTGGTTTCGGGGGAAAGGAAATGGCGCAGTATCTGTCTCATATATCGTTGGACACTTCAACCGCGCCGTAAGGGAAGAGATAAAGGAGGGAGTGAATATACAACAATATGTCTCTCTTTCTGCGATAGGTAGCTACCGTCTTGGACGTAACGGCCGATAGATGCAAAGCAACGTGATTCGCCAGCTCTGGCGGAAATAGCGGGGCTAGCCTCTGGTGAAGAGGCAGGGGAAAAGGGGATGCTCACAATTATCGCCGCAGTGTGTGGTCCTTAGTTTACGACATTTGGCCCGCAGAGCTGGATTCCTTCCGAACTTCTCATTAGGCTACATAGCATATTTCACGTCTGTTAAATCTACTATGAGGGACAGAAGTGTCCATAACACGCCGCCGCTGGATCAAATGCATCGCTGGGTCACCGGAATCACCCGGTTACCCTATAAAGTGCATTTTTCGCGCCAAGGGGTGCTCGTCTGGGAGCACCCGCTCCCCCTCCAAGGTCGCTTCGAATTGGTCGGGTATGGTTCTATGTTCTGCATCCCTCTGCGTGGATCACTACTAGGGTGCCTGGTTGCACGCGCTCCCCACCGCCGCAGCGGCGGGCGCATCGAGGCATGTCCAGCTTCGCGTCCCTTGCGCTTGGTGCGAGCAGCCCACACGTGTCAGCAAGCTGGTGCGCTTCACGGCGTATGCCGCCACTTTGATAAGTTGCCGGCAAGCAACATTTCACATTGAATTTTACCAGAAGCTTGCTTTTGCGGGCTTCCGGAGCGTTGCTTCGCGTATCAAGCCGAAGGACTGGAGCATCATAACGGGGACTATCTCGGATGATGGCCCCTTTTTGGCAGGAAAGGGCGTGGTGATAAAAAATACTAGGTGCCCCAGATAAATTAAGCAGGCTCTAAGAAATACGAAGTGTCCTAGCTGTCCGGAGCAAACTGAGGGTTGTTCAGAATCACGTGGCCTAATGTGCAGTATTTTTCTTTCTTCAATGTTAATTATTTTAGCTTAATTAGCTAACTTTTTTATTATTGATTTGAGAAAAAAAGTTTTAATGGAAAAGTTGTAGATAGTCTCGAAAAACCGCTAGCAACGCTGTTTCCACCAATAAACGATATACATAGCTTTATTTATTGGCCACAGAACAAAGCTAAAACCTGACCAGCAGCTCACACCTCTGCCCCAGTGCGCACGCAAACGCTCGTTGGGGAGAGCACTTCAGAAAAAAAAACGAATTTTGTTGTCTAAG
>JARKHS020025077.1:0-63627 GCA_030143305.2 Amblyomma americanum | reverse complement strand
CAAGTCCTCGAAGAGTACACGAGAAAAAGGTGTAAACTTTTTCTCTCAGAACTGTGCGAAAACTTGTATTCAGGCTCAAAACAACAGGATACATCGTTTTAGATCTAAACTAGCAAAATTGGTGAGCATCAATTTCACAAGTCGTCGAAGAGTAGACGAGAGAAAGGTGTAAACTTTTTCTCTCAGAACTGCGCGAAAACTTGTATTCCGGCTAAAAACAACGGGATACATCGTTTTAGATCGAAACTAGCAAGATTCTCGAGCATCGATTTTACAAGTCCTCGAAGAGTAGACGAGAGAAAGGTGTAAACTTTTTCTCTCAGAACTGCGCGAAAACTTGTATTCCGGCTCAAAACAACGGGATACATTGTTTTAGATCGAAACTAGCAAAATTCACGAGCATCGATTTTACAAGTCGTCGAATAGTAGACGAGAGAAAGGTGTAAACTTTTTCTCTCAGAACTGCGCGAAAACTTGTATTCCAGCTCAAAAGAACGGGATACATCGTTTTAGAACGAAACTAGCAATATTCACGAGCATCGATTTTACAAATCGTCGAAGAGTAGACGAGAGAATGGTGTAAACTTTTTCTCTCCGAACTGCGCGAAAACTTGTATTCCGGCTCAAAACAACGGGATACATCGTTTTAGATCGAAACTAGCAAGATTCTCGAGCATCGATTTTACAAGTCCTCGAAGAGTAGACGAGAGAAAGGTGTAAACTTTTTCTCTCAGAACTGCGCGAAAACTTGTATTCCGGCTCAAAACAACGGGATACATCGTTTTATATCGAAACTAGCAAGATTCTCGAGCATCGATTTTACAAGTCCTCGAAGAGTAGACGAGAGAAAGGTCTAAACTTTTTCTCTCAGAACTGCGCGAAAACATGTATTCCGGCTCAAAACAACGGGATACAATGTTTTAGATCGAAACTAGCAAGATTCACTAGCATCGATTTTACAAGTCGTCGAAGAGTACACGAGAGAAAGATGTAAACTTTTTCTCTCAGAACTGTGCGCAAACTTGTATTCCGGCTCAAAACAACGCGATACATCGTTTTAGGTCGAAACTAGCAAGATTCACGAGCATCGATTTTACAAGAATTCGAAGAGTATACGAGAGAAAGGTGTAAACTTTTTCTCTCAGAACTGCGCGATAACTTGTATTCCGGCTCAAAACAACAGGATACATCGTTTTAGATCGAAACTAGGAAAATTGACGAGCATCGATATTACAAGTCGTCGAAGGGTAGACGAGAGAAAGGTGTAAACTTTTTCTCTCAGAACTGCGCGAAAACTTATATTCCAGCTCAAAACAACGGGATACATCGTTTTAGAACGAAACTAGCAAGATTCACGGGCATCGATTTTACAAGTCGTCGAAGAGTAGACGAGAGAGAGGTGTAAACTTTTTCTCTCAGAACTGCGCGAAAACTTGTATTCCGGCTCAAAACAACGGGATACATCGTTTTAGATCGAAACTAGCAAGATTCTCGAGCATTGATTTTACAAGTCCTCGAAGAGTACACGAGAAAAAGGTGTAAACTTTTTCTCTCAGAACTGTGCGAAAACTTGTATTCAGGCTCAAAACAACAGGATACATCGTTTTAGATCGAAACTAGCAAAATTGGTGAGCATCAATTTTACAAGTCGTCGAAGAGTAGACAAGAGAAAGGTGTAAACTTTTTCTCTCAGAACTGCGCGAAAACTTGTATTCCGGCTCAAAACAACGGGATACATCGTTTTAGATCGAAACTAGCAAGATTCTCGAGCATTGATTTTACAAGTCCTCGAAGAGTATACGAGAGAAAGGTGTAAACTTTTCTCTCAGAACTGCGCGTAAACTTGTATTCCGGCTCAAAACAACGGGATACATCGTTTTAGATCGAAACTAGCAAGATTCACGAGCATCGATTTTACAAGTCCTCGAAGGTAGACGAGAGAAAGGTGTAAACTTTTTCTCTGAGAACTGCGCGAAAACTTGTATTCCGGCTCAAAACAACGGGATACATCGTTTTAGATCGAAACTAGCAAGATTCACGAGCATCGATTTTACAAGTCTCGAAGAGTAGACGAGAGAAAGGTGTAAACTTTTTCTCTCAGAACTGCGCGAAAACTTGTATTCCGGCTCAAAACAACGGGATACATCGTTTTAGATCGAAACTAGCAAGATTCACGAGCATCGATTTTACAAGTCTTCGAAGAGTAGACGAGAGAAAGGTGTAAACTTTTCTCTCAGAACTGCGCGAAAACTTGTATTCCGGCTCAAAACAACGGGATACATCGTTTTAGATCGAAACTAGCAAGATTCACGAGCATCGATTTTACAAGATCGTCGAAGAGTAGACGAGAGAAAGGTGTAAACTTTTTCTCTCAGAACTGCGCGAAAACTTGTATTCCGGCTCAAAACAACGGGATACATCGTTTTAGATCGAAACTAGCAAGATTCACGAGCATCGATTTTACAAGTCGTCGAAGAGTAGACGAGAGAAAGGTGTAAACTTTTTCTCTCAGAACTGCGCGAAAACTTGTATTCCGGCTCAAAACAACGGGATACATCGTTTTAGAACGAAACTAGCAAGATTCACGAGCATCGATTTTACAAGTCGTCGAAGAGTAGACGAGAGAAAGGTGTAAACTTTTTCTCTCAGAACTGCGCGAAAACTTGTATTCCGGCTCAAAACAACGGGATACATCGTTTTAGATCGAAACTAGCAAGATTCACGAGCATCGATTTTACAAGTCGTCGAAGAGTAGACGAGAGAAAGGTGTAAACTTTTTCTCTCAGAACTGTGCGAAAACTTGTATTCAGGCTCAAAACAACAGGATACATCGTTTTAGATCGAAACTAGCAAAATTGGTGAGCATCGATTTTACAAGTCGTCGAAGAGTAGACGAGAGAAAGGTGTAAACTTTTTCTCTCAGAACTGCGCGAAAACTTGTATTCCGGCTCAAAACAACGGGATACATCGTTTTAGATCGAAACTAGCAAGATTCACGAGCATCGATTTTACAAGTCTCGAAGAGTAGACGAGAGAAAGGTGTAAACTTTTTCTCTCAGAACTGCGCGAAAACTTGTATTCCGGCTCAAAACAACGGGATACATCGTTTTAGATCGAAACTAGCAAGATTCACGAGCATCGATTTTACAAGTCGTCGAAGAGTAGACGAGAGAAAGGTGTAAACTTTTTCTCTCAGAACTGCGCGAAAACTTGTATTCCGGCTCAAAACAACGGGATACATCGTTTTAGATCGAAACTAGCAAGATTCACGAGCATCGATTTTACAAGTCGTCGAAGAGTAGACGAGAGAAAGGTGTAAACTTTTTCTCTCAGAACTGCGCGAAAACTTGTATTCCAGCTCAAAACAACGGGATACATCGTTTTAGAACGAAACTAGCAAGATTCACGAGCATCGATTTTACAAGTCGTCGAAGAGTAGACGAGAGAAAGGTGTAAACTTTTTCTCTCAGAACTGCGCGAAAACTTGTATTCCGGCTCAAAACAACGGGATACATCGTTTTAGATCGAAACTAGCAAGATTCTCGAGCATCGATTTTACAAGTCCTCGAAGAGTATACGAGAGAAAGGTGTAAACTTTTTCTCTCAGAACTGCGCGAAAACTTGTATTCCGGCTCAAAACAACAGGATACATCGTTTTAGATCGAAACTAGCAAGATTGACGAGCATCGATTTTACAAGTCGTCGAAGAGTAGACGAGAGAAAGGTGTAAACTTTTTCTCTCAGAACTGCGCGAAAACTTGTATTCCGGCTCAAAACAACGGGATACATCGTTTTAGATCGAAACTAGCAAGATTCACGAGCATCGATTTTACAAGTCGTCGAAGAGTAGACGAGAGAAAGGTGTAAACTTTTTCTCTCAGAACTGCGCGAAAACTTGTATTCCGGCTCAAAACAACGGGATACATCGTTTTAGATCGAAACTAGCAAGATTCTCGAGCATCGATTTTACAAGTCCTCGAAGAGTAGACGAGAGAAAGGTGTAAACTTTTTCTCTCAGAACTGCGCGAAAACTTGTATTCCGGCTCAAAACAACGGGATACATCGTTTTAGATCGAAACTAGCAAAATTCACGAGCATCGATTTCACAAGTCGTCGAAGAGTAGACGAGAGAAAGGTGTAAACTTTTTCTCTCAGAACTGCGCGAAAACTTGTATTCCGGCTAAAAACAACGGGATACATCGTTTTAGATCGAAACTAGCAAGATTCTCGAGCATCGATTTTACAAGTCCTCGAAGAGTAGACGAGAGAAAGGTGTAAACTTTTTCTCTCAGAACTGCGCGAAAACTTGTATTCCGGCTCAAAACAACGGGATACATTGTTTTAGATCGAAACTAGCAAGATTCACGAGCATCGATTTTACAAGTCGTCGAAGAGTAGACGAGAGAAAGGTGTAAACTTTTTCTCTCAGAAATGTGCGCAAACTTGTATTCCGGCTCAAAACAACGGGATACATCGTTTTAGATCGAAACTAGCAAGATTCTCGAGCATCGATTTTAAAAGTCCTCGAAGAGTAGACGAGAGAAAGGTGTAAACTTTTTCTCTCAGAACTGCGCGAAAACTTGTATTCCGGCTCAAAACAACGGGATACATCGTTTTATATCGAAACTAGCAAGATTCTCGAGCATCGATTTTACAAGTCCTCGAAGAGTAGACGAGAGAAAGGTCTAAACTTTTTCTCTCAGAACTGCGCGAAAACATGTATTCCGGCTCAAAACAACGGGATACAATGTTTTAGATCGAAACTAGCAAGATTCACTAGCATCGATTTTACAAGTCGTCGAAGAGTACACGAGAGAAAGATGTAAACTTTTTCTCTCAGAACTGTGCGCAAACTTGTATTCCGGCTCAAAACAACGCGATACATCGTTTTAGGTCGAAACTAGCAAGATTCACAAGCATCGATTTTACAAGAATTCGAAGAGTATACGAGAGAAAGGTGTAAACTTTTTCTCTCAGAACTGCGCGATAACTTGTATTCCGGCTCAAAACAACAGGATACATCGTTTTAGATCGAAACTAGGAAAATTGACGAGCATCGATATTACAAGTCGTCGAAGGGTAGACGAGAGAAAGGTGTAAACTTTTTCTCTCAGAACTGCGCGAAAACTTATATTCCAGCTCAAAACAACGGGATACATCGTTTTAGAACGAAACTAGCAAGATTCACGGGCATCGATTTTACAAGTCGTCGAAGAGTAGACGAGAGAGAGGTGTAAACTTTTTCTCTCAGAACTGCGCGAAAACTTGTATTCCGGCTCAAAACAACGGGATACATCGTTTTAGATCGAAACTAGCAAGATTGGTGAGCATCAATTTTACAAGTCGTCGAAGAGTAGACAAGAGAAAGGTGTAAACTTTTTCTCTCAGAACTGCGCGAAAACTTGTATTCCGGCTCAAAACAACGGGATACATCGTTTTAGATCGAAACTAGCAAGATTCTCGAGCATTGATTTTACAAGTCCTCGAAGAGTATACGAGAGAAAGGTGTAAACTTTTCTCTCAGAACTGCGCGTAAACTTGTATTCCGGCTAAAAACAACGGGATACATCGTTTTAGATCGAAACTAGCAAGATTCTCGAGCATCGATTTTACAAGTCCTCGAAGTGTAGACGAGAGAAAGGTCTAAACTTTTTCTCAGAACTGCGCGAAAACATGTATTCCGGCTCAGAACAACGGGATACAATGTTTTAGATCGAAACTAGCAAGATTCACGAGCATCGATTTTACAAGAATTCGAAGAGTATACGAAAGGTGTAAACTTTTTCTCTCAGAACTGCGCGAAAACTTGTATTCCGGCTAAAAACAACGGGATACATCGTTTTAGATCGAAACTAGCAAGATTCTCGAGCATCGATTTTACAAGTCCTCGAAGTGTAGACGAGAGAAAGGTCTAAACTTTTTCTCAGAACTGCGCGAAAACATGTATTCCGGCTCAGAACAACGGGATACAATGTTTTAGATCGAAACTAGCAAGATTCACGAGCATCGATTTTACAAGAATTCGAAGAGTATACGAAAGGTGTAAACTTTTTCTCTCAGACCTGCGCGATAACTTGTATTCCGGCTCAAAACAACAGGATACATCGTTTTAGATCGAAACTAGGAAAATTGACGAGCATCGATATTACAAGTCGTCGAAGGGTAGACGAGAGAAAGGTGTAAACTTTTTCTCTCAGAACTGCGCGAAAACTTATATTCCAGCTCAAAACAACGGGATACATCGTTTTAGAACGAAACTAGCAAGATTCACGGGCATCGATTTTACAAGTCGTCGAAGAGTAGACGAGAGAGAGGTGTAAACTTTTTCTCTCAGAACTGCGCGAAAACTTGTATTCCGGCTCAAAACAACGGGATACATCGTTTTAGATCGAAACTAGCAAGATTCTCGAGCATTGATTTTACAAGTCCTCGAAGAGTACACGAGAAAAAGGTGTAAACTTTTTCTCTCAGAACTGTGCGAAAACTTGTATTCAGGCTCAAAACCACAGGATACATCGTTTTAGATCGAAACTAGCAAAATTGGTGAGCATCAATTTTACAAGTCGTCGAAGAGTAGACGAGAGAAAGGTGTAAACTTTTTCTCTCAGAACTGCGCGAAAACTTGTATTCCGGCTAAAAACAACGGGATACATCGTTTTAGATCGAAACTAGCAAGATTCTCGAGCATCGATTTTACAAGTCCTCGAAGAGTAGACGAGAGAAAGGTGTAAACTTTTTCTCTCAGAACTGCGCGAACACTTGTATTCCGGCTCAAAACAATGCGATACATCGTTTTAGGTCGAAACTAGCAAGATTCACGAGCATCGATTTTACAAGAATTCGAAGAGTATACGAGAGAAAGGTGTAAACGTTTTCTCTCAGAACTGCGCGATAACTTGTATTCCGGCTCAAAACAACAGGATACATCGTTTTAGATTGAAACTAGGAAAATTGACGAGCATCGATATTACAAGTCGTCGAAGGGTACACGAGAGAAAGGTGTAAACTTTTTCTCTCAGAACTGCGCGAAAACTTATATTCCAGCTCAAAACAACGGGATACATCGTTTTAGAACGAAACTAGCAAGATTCACGGGCATCGATTTTACAAGTCGTCGAAGAGTAGACGAGAGAGAGGTGTAAACTTTTTCTCTCAGAACTGCGCGAAAACTTGTATTCCGGCTCAAAACAACGGGATACATCGTTTTAGATCGAAACTAGGAAGATTCTCGAGCATTGATTTTACAAGTCCTCGAAGAGTACACGAGAAAAAGGTGTAAACTTTTTCTCTCAGAACTGTGCGAAAACTTGTATTCAGGCTCAAAACAACAGGATACATCGTTTTAGATCTAAACTAGCAAAATTGGTGAGCATCAATTTCACAAGTCGTCGAAGAGTAGACGAGAGAAAGGTGTAAACTTTTTCTCTCAGAACTGCGCGAAAACTTGTATTCCGGCTAAAAACAACGGGATACATCGTTTTAGATCGAAACTAGCAAGATTCTCGAGCATCGATTTTACAAGTCCTCGAAGAGTAGACGAGAGAAAGGTGTAAACTTTTTCTCTCAGAACTGCGCGAAAACTTGTATTCCGGCTCAAAACAACGGGATACATTGTTTTAGATCGAAACTAGCAAAATTCACGAGCATCGATTTTACAAGTCGTCGAATAGTAGACGAGAGAAAGGTGTAAACTTTTTCTCTCAGAACTGCGCGAAAACTTGTATTCCAGCTCAAAAGAACGGGATACATCGTTTTAGAACGAAACTAGCAATATTCACGAGCATCGATTTTACAAATCGTCGAAGAGTAGACGAGAGAATGGTGTAAACTTTTTCTCTCCGAACTGCGCGAAAACTTGTATTCCGGCTCAAAACAACGGGATACATCGTTTTAGATCGAAACTAGCAAGATTCTCGAGCATCGATTTTACAAGTCCTCGAAGAGTAGACGAGAGAAAGGTGTAAACTTTTTCTCTCAGAACTGCGCGAAAACTTGTATTCCGGCTCAAAACAACGGGATACATCGTTTTATATCGAAACTAGCAAGATTCTCGAGCATCGATTTTACAAGTCCTCGAAGAGTAGACGAGAGAAAGGTCTAAACTTTTTCTCTCAGAACTGCGCGAAAACATGTATTCCGGCTCAAAACAACGGGATACAATGTTTTAGATCGAAACTAGCAAGATTCACTAGCATCGATTTTACAAGTCGTCGAAGAGTACACGAGAGAAAGATGTAAACTTTTTCTCTCAGAACTGTGCGCAAACTTGTATTCCGGCTCAAAACAACGCGATACATCGTTTTAGGTCGAAACTAGCAAGATTCACGAGCATCGATTTTACAAGAATTCGAAGAGTATACGAGAGAAAGGTGTAAACTTTTTCTCTCAGAACTGCGCGATAACTTGTATTCCGGCTCAAAACAACAGGATACATCGTTTTAGATCGAAACTAGGAAAATTGACGAGCATCGATATTACAAGTCGTCGAAGGGTAGACGAGAGAAAGGTGTAAACTTTTTCTCTCAGAACTGCGCGAAAACTTATATTCCAGCTCAAAACAACGGGATACATCGTTTTAGAACGAAACTAGCAAGATTCACGGGCATCAATTTTACAAGTCGTCGAAGAGTAGACGAGAGAGAGGTGTAAACTTTTTCTCTCAGAACTGCGCGAAAACTTGTATTCCGGCTCAAAACAACGGGATACATCGTTTTAGATCGAAACTAGCAAGATTCTCGAGCATTGATTTTACAAGTCCTCAAAGAGTACACGAGAAAAAGGTGTAAACTTTTTCTCTCAGAACTGTGCGAAAACTTGTATTCAGGCTCAAAACAACAGGATACATCGTTTTAGATCGAAACTAGCAAAATTGGTGAGCATCAATTTTACAAGTCGTCGAAGAGTAGACAAGAGAAAGGTGTAAACTTTTTCTCTCAGAACTGCGCGAAAACTTGTATTCCGGCTCAAAACAACGGGATACATCGTTTTAGATCGAAACTAGCAAGATTCTCGAGCATTGATTTTACAAGTCCTCGAAGAGTATACGAGAGAAAGGTGTAAACTTTTCTCTCAGAACTGCGCGTAAACTTGTATTCCGGCTCAAAACAACGGGATACATCGTTTTAGATCGAAACTAGCAAGATTCAAGAGCATCGATTTTACAAATCTTCGAACGGTATACGAGAGAAAGGTGTAAACTTTTTCTCTGAGAACTGCGCGAAAACTTGTATGCCGGCTCAAAACAACGGGATACATCGTTTTAGATCGAAACAAGCAAGATTCACGAGCATCGATTTTACAAGTCGTCGAAGAGTAGACGAGAGAAAGGTGTAAACTTTTTCTCTCAGAACTGTGCGAAAACTTGTATTCCGGCTCAAAACAACGGGATACATCGTTTTAGAACGAAACTAGCAAGATTCACGGGCATCGATTTTACAAGTCTTCGAAGAGTATACGAGAGAAAGGTGTAAACGTTTTCTCTCAGAACTGCGCGAAAACTTGTATTCAGGCTCAAAACAACAGGATACATCGTTTTAGATCGAAACTAGCAAAATTGGTGAGCATCGATTTTACAAGTCGTCGAAGAGTAGACGAGAGAAAGGTGTAAACTTTTTCTCTCAGAACTGCGCGAAAACTTGTATTCCGGCTCAAAACAACGGGATACATCGTTTTAGATCGAAACTAGCAGGATTCTCGAGCATCGATTTTACAAGTCCTCGAAGAGTAGACGAGAGAAAGGTGTAAACTTTTTCTCTCAGAACTGCGCGAAAACTTGTATTCCGGCTAAAAACAACGGGATACATCGTTTTAGATCGAAACTAGCAAGATTCTCGAGCATCGATTTTACAAGTCCTCGAAGAGTAGACGAGAGAAAGGTGTAAACTTTTTCTCTCAGAACTGCGCGAAAACTTGTATTCCGGCTCAAAACAACGGGATACATTGTTTTAGATCGAAACTAGCAAGGTTCACGAGCATCGATTTTACAAGTCGTCGAAGAGTAGACGAGAGAAAGATGTAAACTTTTTCTCTCAGAACTGTGCGAAAACTTGTATTCAGGCTCAAAACAACAGGATACATCGTTTTAGATCGAAACTAGCAAAATTGGTGAGCATCGATTTTACAAGTCGTCGAAGAGTAGACGAGAGAAAGGTGTAAACTTTTTCTCTCAGAACTGCGCGAAAACTTGTATTCCGGCTCAAAACAACGGGATACATCGTTTTAGATCGAAACTAGCAAGATTCTCGAGCATCGATTTTACAAGTCCTCGAAGAGTAGACGAGAGAAAGGTGTAAACTTTTTCTCTCAGAACTGCGCGAAAACTTGTATTCCGGCTCAAAACAACGGGATACATCGTTTTAGATCGAAACTAGCAAGATTCTCGAGCATCGATTTTACAAGTCCTCGAAGAGTAGACGAGAGAAAGGTGTAAACTTTTTCTCTCAGAACTGCGCGAAAACTTGTATTCCGGCTCAAAACAACGGGATACATTGTTTTAGATCGAAACTAGCAAAATTCACGAGCATCGATTTTACAAGTCGTCGAATAGTAGACGAGAGAAAGGTGTAAACTTTTTCTCTCAGAACTGCGCGAAAACTTGTATTCCAGCTCAAAAGAACGGGATACATCGTTTTAGAACGAAACTAGCAATATTCACGAGCATCGATTTTACAAATCGTCGAAGAGTAGACGAGAGAATGGTGTAAACTTTTTCTCTCCGAACTGCGCGAAAACTTGTATTCCGGCTCAAAACAACGGGATACATCGTTTTAGATCGAAACTAGCAAGATTCTCGAGCATCGATTTTACAAGTCCTCGAAGAGTATACGAGAGAAAGGTGTAAACTTTTTCTCTCAGAACTGCGCGAAAACTTGTATTCCGGCTCAAAACAACGGGATACATCGTTTTAAATCGAAACTAGCAAGATTCTCGAGCATCGATTTTACAAGTCCTCGAAGAGTAGACGAGAGAAAGGTCTAAACTTTTTCTCTCAGAACTGCGCGAAAACATGTATTCCGGCTCAAAACAACGGGATACATCGTTTTAGATCTAAACTAGCAAAATTGGTGAGCATCAATTTCACAAGTCGTCGAAGAGTAGACGAGAGAAAGGTGTAAACTTTTTCTCTCAGAACTGCGCGAAAACTTGTATTCCGGCTAAAAACAACGGGATACATCGTTTTAGATCGAAACTAGCAAGATTCTCGAGCATCGATTTTACAAGTCCTCGAAGAGTAGACGAGAGAAAGGTGTAAACTTTTTCTCTCAGAACTGCGCGAAAACTTGTATTCCGGCTCAAAACAACGGGATACATTGTTTTAGATCGAAACTAGCAAAATTCACGAGCATCGATTTCACAAGTCGTCGAATAGTAGACGAGAGAAAGGTGTAAACTTTTTCTCTCAGAACTGCGCGAAAACTTGTATTCCGGCTAAAAACAACGGGATACATCGTTTTAGATCGAAACTAGCAAGATTCTCGAGCATCGATTTTACAAGTCCTCGAAGAGTAGACGAGAGAAAGGTCTAAACTTTTTCTCTCAGAACTGCGCGAAAACATGTATTCCGGCTCAGAACAACGGGATACAATGTTTTAGATCGAAACTAGCAAGATTCACTAGCATCGATTTTACAAGTCGTCGAAGAGTACACGAGAGAAAGATGTAAACTTTTTCTCTCAGAAATGTGCGCAAACTTGTATTCCGGCTCAAAACAACGCGATACATCGTTTTAGGTCGAAACTAGCAAGATTCACGAGCATCGATTTTACAAGAATTCGAAGAGTATACGAGAGAAAGGTGTAAACTTTTTCTCTCAGAACTGCGCGATAACTTGTATTCCGGCTCAAAACAACAGGATACATCGTTTTAGATCGAAACTAGGAAAATTGACGAGCATCGATATTACAAGTCGTCGAAGGGTAGACGAGAGAAAGGTGTAAACTTTTTCTCTCAGAACTGCGCGAAAACTTATATTCCAGCTCAAAACAACGGGATACATCGTTTTAGAACGAAACTAGCAAGATTCACGGGCATCGATTTTACAAGTCGTCGAAGAGTAGACGAGAGAGAGGTGTAAACTTTTTCTCTCAGAACTGCGCGAAAACTTGTATTCCGGCTCAAAACAACGGGATACATCGTTTTAGATCGAAACTAGCAAGATTCTCGAGCATTGATTTTACAAGTCCTCGAAGAGTACACGAGAAAAAGGTGTAAACTTTTTCTCTCAGAACTGTGCGAAAACTTGTATTCAGGCTCAAAACAACAGGATACATCGTTTTAGATCGAAACTAGCAAAGTTGGTGAGCATCAATTTTACAAGTCGTCGAAGAGTAGACGAGAGAAAGGTGTAAACTTTTTCTCTCAGAACTGCGCGAAAACTTGTATTCCGGCTAAAAACAACGGGATACATCGTTTTAGATCGAAACTAGCAAGATTCTCGAGCATCGATTTTACAAGTCCTCGAAGAGTAGACGAGAGAAAGGTGTAAACTTTTTCTCTCAGAACTGCGCGAACACTTGTATTCCGGCTCAAAACAATGCGATACATCGTTTTAGGTCGAAACTAGCAAGATTCACGAGCATCGATTTTACAAGAATTCGAAGAGTATACGAGAGAAAGGTGTAAACTTTTTCTCTCAGAACTGCGCGATAACTTGTATTCCGGCTCAAAACAACAGGATACATCGTTTTAGATCGAAACTAGGAAAATTGACGAGCATCGATATTACAAGTCGTCGAAGGGTAGACGAGAGAAAGGTGTAAACTTTTTCTCTCAGAACTGCGCGAAAACTTATATTCCAGCTCAAAACAACGGGATACATCGTTTTAGAACGAAACTAGCAAGATTCACGGGCATCGATTTTACAAGTCGTCGAAGAGTAGACGAGAGAGAGGTGTAAACTTTTTCTCTCAGAACTGCGCGAAAACTTGTATTCCGGCTCAAAACAACGGGATACATCGTTTTAGATCGAAACTAGGAAGATTCTCGAGCATTGATTTTACAAGTCCTCGAAGAGTACACGAGAAAAAGGTGTAAACTTTTTCTCTCAGAACTGTGCGAAAACTTGTATTCAGGCTCAAAACAACAGGATACATCGTTTTAGATCTAAACTAGCAAAATTGGTGAGCATCGATTTTACAAGTCGTCGAAGAGTAGACGAGAGAAAGGTGTAAACTTTTTCTCTCAGAACTGCGCGAAAACTTATATTCCAGCTCAAAACAACGGGATACATCGTTTTAGAACGAAACTAGCAAGATTCACGGGCATCGATTTTACAAGTCGTCGAAGAGTAGACGAGAGAAAGGTGTAAACTTTTCCTCTCAACTGCGCGAAAAGTTGTATTCCGGCTCAACAATACGGGATACATCGTTTTAGATCGAAACTAGCAAGATTCACGAGCATTGATTTTACAAGTCTTCGAAGAGTATACGAGAGAAAGGTGTAAACTTTTTCTCTCAGAACTGCGCGAAAACTTGTATTCAGGCTCAAAACAACGGGATACATCGTTTTAGATCGAAACTAGCAAGATTCTCGAGCATCGATTTTACAAGTCGTCGAAGAGTAGACGATAGAAAGGTGTAAACTTTTTCTCTCAGAACTGCGCGAAGACTTATATTCCAGCTCAAAACAACGGGATACATCGTTTTAGAACGAAACTAGCAAGATTCACGAGCATCGATTTTACAAGTCGTCGAAGAGTATACGAGAGAAAGGCGTAAACTTTTTCTCTCAGAACTGCGCGAAAACTTGTATTCCGGCTCAAAACAACGGGATACATCGTTTTAGATCGAAACTAGCAAGATTCTCGAGCATCGATTTTACAAGTCCTCGAAGAGTAGACGAGAGAAAGGTGTAAACTTTTTCTCTCAGAACAGCGCGAAAACTTGTATTCCGGCTAAAAAGAACGGGATACATCGTTTTAGATCGAAACTAGCAAGATTCTCGAGCATCGGTTTTACAAGTCGTCGAAGAGTAGACGAGAAAAAGGTGTAAACTTTTTCTCTCAGAACTGCGCGAAGACTTATATTCCAGCTCAAAACAACGGGATACATCGTTTTAGATCGAAACTAGCAAAATTGGTGAGCATCGATTTTACAAGTCGTCGAAGAGTAGACGAGAGAAAGGTGTAAACTTTTTCTCTCATAACTGCGCGAAAACTTATATTCCAGCTCAAAACAGCAGGATACATTGTTTTAGAACGAAACTAGCAAGATTCGCGAGGATCGATTTTACAAGTCGTCGAAGAGTATACGAGAGAAAGGTGTAAACTTTTTCTCTCAGAACTGCGCGAAAACTTGTATTCCGGCTCAAAACAACGGGATACATTGTTTTAGATCGAAACTAGCAAAATTCACGAGCATCGATTTTACAAGTCGTCGAATAGTAGATGAGAGAAAGGTGTAAACTTTTTCTCTCAGAACTGCGCGAAAACTTGTATTCCAGCTCAAAAGAACGGGATACATCGTTTTAGAACGAAACTAGCAATATTCACGAGCATCAATTTTAGAAATCGTCGAAGAGTAGACGAGAGAATGGTGTAAACTTTTTCTCTCAGAACTGCGCGAAAACTTGTATTCCGGCTCAAAACAACGGGATACATCGTTTTAGATCGAAACTAGCAGGATTCTCGAGCATCGATTTTACAAGTCCTCGAAGAGTAGACGAGAGAAAGGTGTAAACTTTTTCTCTCAGAACTGCGCGAAAACTTGTATTCCGGCTAAAAACAACGGGATACATCGTTTTAGATCGAAACTAGCAAGATTCTCGAGCATCGATTTTATAAGTCCTCGAAGAGTAGACGAGAGAAAGGTGTAAACTTTTTCTCTCAGAACTGCGCGAAAACTTGTATTCCGGCTCAAAACAACGGGATACATTGTTTTAGATCGAAACTAGCAAGGTTCACGAGCATCGATTTTACAAGTCGTCGAAGAGTAGACGAGAGAAAGATGTAAACTTTTTCTCTCAGAACTGTGCGAAAACTTGTATTCAGGCTCAAAACAACAGGATACATCGTTTTAGATCGAAACTAGCAAAATTGGTGAGCATCGATTTTACAAGTCGTCGAAGAGTAGACGAGAGAAAGGTGTAAACTTTTTCTCTCAGAACTACGCGAAAACTTGTATTCCGGCTCAAAACAACGGGATACATCGTTTTAGATCGAAACTAGCAGGATTCTCGAGCATCGATTTTACAAGTCCTCGAAGAGTAGACGAGAGAAAGGTGTAAACTTTTTCTCTCAGATCTGCGCGAAAACTTGTATTCAGGCTAAAAACAACGGGATACATCGTTTTAGATCGAAACTAGCAAGATTCTCGAGCATCGATTTTACAAGTCCTCGAAGAGTAGACGAGAGAAAGGTGTAAACTTTTTCTCTCAGAACTGCGCGAAAACTTGTATTCCGGCTCAAAACAACGGGATACATTGTTTTAGATCGAAACTAGCAAAATTCACGAGCATCGATTTCACAAGTCGTCGAATAGTAGACGAGAGAAAGGTGTAAACTTTTTCTCTCAGAACTGCGCGAAAACTTGTATTCCGGCTCAAAACAACGGGATACATCGTTTTAGATCGAAACTAGCAAGATTCTCGAGCATCGATTTTACAAGTCCTCGAAGAGTAGACGAGAGAAAGGTGTAAACTTTTTCTCTCAGAACAGCGCGAAAACTTGTATTCCGGCTAAAAAGAACGGGATACATCGTTTTAGATCGAAACTAGCAAGATTCTCGAGCATCGGTTTTACAAGTCGTCGAAGAGTAGACGAGAGAAAGGTGTAAACTTTTTCTCTCAGAACTGCGCGAAGACTTATATTCCAGCTCAAAACAACGGGATACATCGTTTTAGATCGAAACTAGCAAGATTCGCGAGCATCGATTTTACAAGTCGTCGAAGAGTATACGAGAGAAAGGTGTAAACTTTTTCTCTCAGAACTGCGCGAAAACTTGTATTCCGGCTCAAAACAACGGGATACATTGTTTTAGATTGAAACTAGCAAAATTCACGAGCATCGATTTTACAAGTCGTCGAATAGTAGATGAGAGAAAGGTGTAAACTTTTTCTCTCAGAACTGCGCGAAAACTTGTATTCCAGCTCAAAAGAACGGGATACATCGTTTTAGAACGAAACTAGCAATATTCACGAGCATCAATTTTAGAAATCGTCGAAGAGTAGACGAGAGAATGGTGTAAACTTTTTCTCTCAGAACTGCGCGAAAACTTGTATTCCGGCTCAAAACAACGGGATACATCGTTTTAGATCGAAACTAGCAGGATTCTCGAGCATCGATTTTACAAGTCCTCGAAGAGTAGACGAGAGAAAGGTGTAAACTTTTTCTCTCAGAACTGCACGAAAACTTGTATTCCGGCTAAAAACAACGGGATACATCGTTTTAGATCGAAACTAGCAAGATTCTCGAGCATCGATTTTACAAGTCCTCGAAGAGTAGACGAGAGAAAGGTGTAAACTTTTTCTCTCAGAACTGCGCGAAAACTTGTATTCCGGCTCAAAACAACGGGATACATTGTTTTAGATCGAAACTAGCAAGGTTCACGAGCATCGATTTTACAAGTCGTCGAAGAGTAGACGAGAGAAAGATGTAAACTTTTTGTCTCAGAACTGTGCGAAAACTTGTATTCAGGCTCAAAACAACAGGATACATCGTTTTAGATCGAAACTAGCAAAATTGGTGAGCATCGATTTTACAAGTCGTCGAAGAGTAGACGAGAGAAAGGTGTAAACTTTTTCTCTCAGAACTACGCGAAAACTTGTATTCCGGCTCAAAACAACGGGATACATCGTTTTAGATCGAAACTAGCAGGATTCTCGAGCATCGATTTTACAAGTCCTCGAAGAGTAGACGAGAGAAAGGTGTAAACTTTTTCTCTCAGATCTGCGCGAAAACTTGTATTCAGGCTAAAAACAACGGGATACATCGTTTTAGATCGAAACTAGCAAGATTCTCGAGCATCGATTTTACAAGTCCTCGAAGAGTAGACGAGAGAAAGGTGTAAACTTTTTCTCTCAGAACTGCGCGAAAACTTGTATTCCGGCTCAAAACAACGGGATACATTGTTTTAGATCGAAACTAGCAAAATTCACGAGCATCGATTTTACAAGTCGTCGAATAGTAGACGAGAGAAAGGTGTAAACTTTTTCTCTCAGAACTGCGCGAAAACTTGTATTCCAGCTCAAAAGAACGGGATACATCGTTTTAGAACGAAACTAGCAATATTCACGAGCATCGATTTTACAAATCGTCGAAGAGTAGACGAGAGAATGGTGTAAACTTTTTCTCTCCGAACTGCGCGAAAACTTGTATTCCGGCTCAAAACAACGGGATACATCGTTTTAGATCGAAACTAGCAAGATTCTCGAGCATCGATTTTACAAGTCCTCGAAGAGTATACGAGAGAAAGGTGTAAACTTTTTCTCTCAGAACTGCGCGAAAACTTGTATTCCGGCTCAAAACAACGGGATACATCGTTTTAAATCGAAACTAGCAAGATTCTCGAGCATCGATTTTACAAGTCCTCGAAGAGTAGACGAGAGAAAGGTCTAAACTTTTTCTCTCAGAACTGCGCGAAAACATGTATTCCGGCTCAAAACAACGGGATACAATGTTTTAGATCGAAACTAGCAAGATTCACTAGCATCGATTTTACAAGTCGTCGAAGAGTACACGAGAGAAAGATGTAAACTTTTTCTCTCAGAACTGTGCGCAAACTTGTATTCCGGCTCAAAACAACGCGATACATCGTTTTAGGTCGAAACTAGCAAGATTCACGAGCATCGATTTTACAAGAATTCGAAGAGTATACGAGAGAAAGGTGTAAACTTTTTCTCTCAGAACTGCGCGATAACTTGTATTCAGGCTCAAAACAACAGGATACATCGTTTTAGATCGAAACTAGCAAAATTGGTGAGCATCGATTTTACAAGTCGTCGAAGAGTAGACGAGAGAAAGGTGTAAACTTTTTCTCTCAGAACTGCGCGAAAACTTGTATTCCGGCTCAAAACAACGGGATACATCGTTTTAGATCGAAACTAGCAGGATTCTCGAGCATCGATTTTACAAGTCTTCGAAGAGTATACGAGAGAAAGGTGTAAACTTTTTCTTTCAGAACTGCGTGAAAACTTGTATTCCGGCTCAAAACAACGGGATACATCGTTTTAGATCGAAACTAGCAAGATTCTCGAGCATTGATTTTACAAGTCCTCGAAGAGTATACGAGAGAAAGGTGTAAACTTTTCTCTCAGAACTGCGCGTAAACTTGTATTCCGGCTCAAAACAACGGGATACATCGTTTTAGATCGAAACTAGCAAGATTCAAGAGCATCGATTTTACAAATCTTCGAACGGTATACGAGAGAAAGGTGTAAACTTTTTCTCTGAGAACTGCGCGAAAACTTGTATGCCGGCTCAAAACAACGGGATACATCGTTTTAGATCGAAACTAGCAAGATTCACGAGCATCGATTTTACAAGTCCTCGAAGAGTACACGAGAAAAAGGTGTAAACTTTTTCTCTCAGAACTGTGCGAAAACTTGTATTCCGGCTCAAAACAACGGGATACATCGTTTTAGAACGAAACTAGCAAGATTCACGGGCATCGATTTTACAAGTCTTCGAAGAGTATACGAGAGAAAGGTGTAAACGTTTTCTCTCAGAACTGCGCGAAAACTTGTATTCCGGCTCAAAACAACGGGATGCATCGTTTTAGATCGAAACTAGCAAAATTCGTGAGCATCGATTTTACAAGTCGTCGAAGAGTAGACGAGAGAAAGGTGTAAACTTTTTCTCTCAGAACTGCGCGAAAACTTGTATTCAGGCTCAAAACAACAGGATACATCGTTTTAGAACGAAACTAGCAGGATTCACGGGCATCGATTTTACAAGTCTTCGAAGAGTATACGAGAGAAAGGTGTAAACTTTTTCTCTCAGAACTGTGCGAAAACTTGTATTCAGGCTCAAAACAACAGGATACATCGTTTTAGATCGAAACTAGCAAAATTGGTGAGCATCAATTTTACAAGTCGTCGAAGAGTAGACAAGGGAAAGGTGTAAACTTTTTCTCTCAGAACTGCGCGAAAACTTGTATTCCGGCTCAAAACAACGGGATACATCGTTTTAGATCGAAACTAGCAAGATTCAAGAGCATCGAGTTTACAAATCTTCGAACGGTATACGAGAGAAAGGTGTAAACTTTTTCTCTGAGAACTGCGCGAAAACTTGTATGCCGGCTCAAAACAACGGGATACATCGTTTTAGATCGAAACTAGCAAGATTCACGAGCATCGATTTTACAAGTCGTCGAAGAGTAGACGAGAGAAAGGTGTAAACTTTTTCTCTCAGAACTGTGCGAAAACTTGTATTCCGGCTCAAAACAACGGGATACATCGTTTTAGAACGAAACTAGCAAGATTCACGGGCATCGATTTTACAAGTCTTCGAAGAGTATACGAGAGAAAGGTGTAAACGTTTTCTCTCAGAACTGCGCGAAAACTTGTATTCAGGCTCAAAACAACAGGATACATCGTTTTAGATCGAAACTAGCAAAATTGGTGAGCATCGATTTTACAAGTCGTCGAAGAGTAGACGAGAGAAAGGTGTAAACTTTTTCTCTCAGAACTGCGCGAAAACTTGTATTCCGGATCAAAACAACGGGATACATCGTTTTAGATCGAAACTAGCAGGATTCTCGAGCATCGATTTTACAAGTCCTCGAAGAGTAGACGAGAGAAAGGTGTAAACTTTTTCTCTCAGAACTGCGCGAAAACTTGTATTCCGGCTAAAAACAACGGGATACATCGTTTTAGATCGAAACTAGCAAGATTCTCGAGCATCGATTTTACAAGTCCTCGAAGAGTAGACGAGAGAAAGGTGTAAACTTTTTCTCTCAGAACTGCGCGAAAACTTGTATTCCGGCTCAAAACAACGGGATACATTGTTTTAGATCGAAACTAGCAAGGTTCACGAGCATCGATTTTACAAGTCGTCGAAGAGTAGACGAGAGAAAGATGTAAACTTTTTCTCTCAGAACTGTGCGAAAACTTGTATTCAGGCTCAAAACAACAGGATACATCGTTTTAGATCGAAACTAGCAAAATTGGTGAGCATCGATTTTACAAGTCGTCGAAGAGTAGACGAGAGAAAGGTGTAAACTTTTTCTCTCAGAACTGCGCGAAAACTTGTATTCCGGCTCAAAACAACGGGATACGTCGTTTTAGATCGAAACTAGCAGGATTCTCGAGCATCGATTTTATAAGTCCTCGAAGAGTAGACGAGAGAAAGGTGTAAACTTTTTCTCTCAGAACTGCGCGAAAACTTGTATTCCGGCTAAAAACAACGGGATACATCGTTTTAGATCGAAACTAGCAAGATTCTCGAGCATCGATTTTACAAGTCCTCGAAGAGTAGACGAGAGAAAGGTGTAAACTTTTTCTCTCAGAACTGCGCGAAAACTTGTATTCCGGCTCAAAACAACGGGATACATTGTTTTAGATCGAAACTAGCAAAATTCACGAGCATCGATTTTACAAGTCGTCGAATAGTAGACGAGAGAAAGGTGTAAACTTTTTCTCTCAGAACTGCGCGAAAACTTGTATTCCAGCTCAAAAGAACGGGATACATCGTTTTAGAACGAAACTAGCAATATTCACGAGCATCGATTTTACAAATCGTCGAAGAGTAGACGAGAGAATGCTGTAAACTTTTTCTCTCCGAACTGCGCGAAAACTTGTATTCCGGCTCAAAACAACGGGATACATCGTTTTAGATCGAAACTAGCAAGATTCTCGAGCATCGATTTTACAAGTCCTCGAAGAGTATAGAGAGAAAGGTGTAAACTTTTTCTCTCAGAACTGCGCGAAAACTTGTATTCCGGCTCAAAACAACGGGATACATCGTTTTAAATCGAAACTAGCAAGATTCTCGAGCATCGATTTTACAAGTCCTCGAAGAGTAGACGAGAGAAAGGTCTAAACTTTTTCTCTCAGAACTGCGCGAAAACATGTATTCCGGCTCAAAACAACGGGATACAATGTTTTAGATCGAAACTAGCAAGATTCACTAGCATCGATTTTACAAGTCGTCGAAGAGTAGACGAGAGAAAGATGTAAACTTTTTCTCTCAGAACTGTGCGAAAACTTGTATTCAGGCTCAAAACAACAGGATACATCGTTTTAGATCGAAACTAGCAAAATTGGTGAGCATCGATTTTACAAGTCGTCGAAGAGTAGACGAGAGAAAGGTGTAAACTTTTTCTCTCAGAACTGCGCGAAAACTTGTATTCCGGCTCAAAACAACGGGATACATCGTTTTAGATCGAAACTAGCAGGATTCTCGAGCATCGATTTTATAAGTCCTCGAAGAGTAGACGAGAGAAAGGTGTAAACTTTTTCTCTCAGAACTGCGCGAAAACTTGTATTCCGGCTAAAAACAACGGGATACATTGTTTTAGATCGAAACTAGCAAGATTCTCGAGCATTGATTTTACAAGTTCTCGAAGAGTATACGAGAGAAAGGTGTAAACTTTTCTCTCAGAACTGCGCGTAAACTTGTATTCCGGCTCAAAACAACGGGATACATCGTTTTAGATCGAAACTAGCAAGATTCAAGAGCATCGAGTTTACAAATCTTCGAACGGTATACGAGAGAAAGGTGTAAACTTTTTCTCTGAGAACTGCGCGAAAACTTGTATGCCGGCTCAAAACAACGGGATACATCGTTTTAGATCGAAACTAGCAAGATTCACGAGCATCGATTTTACAAGTCGTCGAAGAGTAGACGAGAGAAAGGTGTAAACTTTTTCTCTCAGAACTGTGCGAAAACTTGTATTCCGGCTCAAAACAACGGGATACATCGTTTTAGAACGAAACTAGCAAGATTCACGGGCATCGATTTTACAAGTCTTCGAAGAGTATACGAGAGAAAGGTGTAAACGTTTTCTCTCAGAACTGCGCGAAAACTTGTATTCAGGCTCAAAACAACAGGATACATCGTTTTAGATCGAAACTAGCAAAATTGGTGAGCATCGATTTTACAAGTCGTCGAAGAGTAGACGAGAGAAAGGTGTAAACTTTTTCTCTCAGAACTGCGCGAAAACTTGTATTCCGGATCAAAACAACGGGATACATCGTTTTAGATCGAAACTAGCAGGATTCTCGAGCATCGATTTTACAAGTCCTCGAAGAGTAGACGAGAGAAAGGTGTAAACTTTTTCTCTCAGAACTGCGCGAAAACTTGTATTCCGGCTAAAAACAACGGGATACATCGTTTTAGATCGAAACTAGCAAGATTCTCGAGCATCGATTTTACAAGTCCTCGAAGAGTAGACGAGAGAAAGGTGTAAACTTTTTCTCTCAGAACTGCGCGAAAACTTGTATTCCGGCTCAAAACAACGGGATACATTGTTTTAGATCGAAACTAGCAAGGTTCACGAGCATCGATTTTACAAGTCGTCGAAGAGTAGACGAGAGAAAGGTGTAAACTTTTTCTCTCAGAACTGCGCGAAAACTTGTATTCCGGCTCAAAACAACGGGATACATCGTTTTAGATCGAAACTAGCAAAATTCGTGAGCATCGATTTTACAAGTCGTCGAAGAGTAGACGAGAGAAAGGTGTAAACTTTTTCTCTCAGAACTGCGCGAAAACTTGTATTCCGGCTCAAAACAACGGGATACATCGTTTTAGATCGAAACTAGCAGGATTCACGAGCATCGATTTTACAAGTCCTCGAAGAGTAGACGAGAGAAAGGTGTAAACTTTTTCTCTCAGAACTGCGCGAAAACTTGTATTCCGGCTCAAAACAACGGGATACATCGTTTTAGATCGAAACTAGCAAGATTCACGAGCATCGATTTTACAAGTCCTCGAAGAGTAGACGAGAGAAAGGTGTAAACTTTTTCTCTCAGAACTGCGCGAAAACTTGTATTCCGGCTCAAAACAACGGGATACATTGTTTTAGATCGAAACTAGCAAAATTCACGAGCATCGATTTTACAAGTCGTCGAATAGTAGACGAGAGAAAGGTGTAAACTTTTTCTCTCAGAACTGCGCGAAAACTTGTATTCCGGCTCAAAAGAACGGGATACATCGTTTTAGAACGAAACTAGCAAGATTCACGAGCATCGATTTTACAAGTCGTCGAAGAGTAGACGAGAGAAAGGTGTAAACTTTTTCTCTCCGAACTGCGCGAAAACTTGTATTCCGGCTCAAAACAACGGGATACATCGTTTTAGATCGAAACTAGCAAGATTCACGAGCATCGATTTTACAAGTCCTCGAAGAGTATACGAGAGAAAGGTGTAAACTTTTTCTCTCAGAACTGCGCGAAAACTTGTATTCCGGCTCAAAACAACGGGATACATCGTTTTAGATCGAAACTAGCAAGATTCACGAGCATCGATTTTACAAGTCCTCGAAGAGTAGACGAGAGAAAGGTGTAAACTTTTTCTCTCAGAACTGCGCGAAAACATGTATTCCGGCTCAAAACAACGGGATACAATGTTTTAGATCGAAACTAGCAAGATTCACTAGCATCGATTTTACAAGTCGTCGAAGAGTAGACGAGAGAAAGGTGTAAACTTTTTCTCTCAGAACTGCGCGAAAACTTGTATTCCGGCTCAAAACAACGGGATACATCGTTTTAGATCGAAACTAGCAAGATTGGCGAGCATCGATTTTACAAGTCGTCGAAGAGTAGACGAGAGAAAGGTGTAAACTTTTTCTCTCAGAACTGCGCGAAAACTTGTATTCCGGCTCAAAACAACGGGATACATCGTTTTAGATCGAAACTAGCAGGATTCACGAGCATCGATTTTACAAGTCCTCGAAGAGTAGACGAGAGAAAGGTGTAAACTTTTTCTCTCAGAACTGCGCGAAAACTTGTATTCCGGCTCAAAACAACGGGATACATTGTTTTAGATCGAAACTAGCAAGGTTCACGAGCATCGATTTTACAAGTCGTCGAAGAGTAGACGAGAGAAAGATGTAAACTTTTTCTCTCAGAACTGCGCGAAAACTTGTATTCAGGCTCAAAACAACAGGATACATCGTTTTAGATCGAAACTAGCAAGATTGGCGAGCATCGATTTTACAAGTCGTCGAAGAGTAGACGAGAGAAAGGTGTAAACTTTTTCTCTCAGAACTGCGCGAAAACTTGTATTCCGGCTCAAAACAACGGGATACATCGTTTTAGATCGAAACTAGCAGGATTCACGAGCATCGATTTTACAAGTCCTCGAAGAGTAGACGAGAGAAAGGTGTAAACTTTTTCTCTCAGAACTGCGCGAAAACTTGTATTCCGGCTCAAAACAACGGGATACATTGTTTTAGATCGAAACTAGCAAGGTTCACGAGCATCGATTTTACAAGTCGTCGAAGAGTAGACGAGAGAAAGGTGTAAACTTTTTCTCTCAGAACTGCGCGAAAACTTGTATTCAGGCTCAAAACAACAGGATACATCGTTTTAGATCGAAACTAGCAAGATTGACTGAGCATCGATTTTACAAGTCGTCGAAGAGTAGACGAGAGAAAGGTGTAAACTTTTTCTCTCAGAACTGCGCGAAAACTTGTATTCCGGCTCAAAACAACGGGATACATCGTTTTAGATCGAAACTAGCAGGATTCACGAGCATCGATTTTACAAGTCCTCGAAGAGTAGACGAGAGAAAGGTGTAAACTTTTTCTCTCAGAACTGCGCGAAAACTTGTATTCCGGCTCAAAACAACGGGATACATCGTTTTAGATCGAAACTAGCAAGATTCACGAGCATCGATTTTACAAGTCGTCGAAGAGTAGACGAGAGAAAGGTGTAAACTTTTTCTCTCAGAACTGCGCGAAAACTTGTATTCCGGCTCAAAACAACGGGATACATTGTTTTAGATCGAAACTAGCAAAATTCACGAGCATCGATTTTACAAGTCGTCGAATAGTAGACGAGAGAAAGGTGTAAACTTTTTCTCTCAGAACTGCGCGAAAACTTGTATTCCGGCTCAAAAGAACGGGATACATCGTTTTAGAACGAAACTAGCAAGATTCACGAGCATCGATTTTACAAGTCGTCGAAGAGTAGACGAGAGAAAGGTGTAAACTTTTTCTCTCAGAACTGCGCGAAAACTTGTATTCCGGCTCAAAACAACGGGATACATCGTTTTAGATCGAAACTAGCAAGATTCACGAGCATCGATTTTACAAGTCCTCGAAGAGTACACGAGAGAAAGGTGTAGACTTTTTCTCTCAGAACTGCGCGAAAACTTGTATTCCGGCTCAAAACAACGGGATACATCGTTTTAGATCGAAACTAGCAAGATTCACGAGCATCGATTTTACAAGTCCTCGAAGAGTAGACGAGAGAAAGGTGTAAACTTTTTCTCTCAGAACTGCGCGAAAACTTGTATTCCGGCTCAAAACAACGGGATACAATGTTTTAGATCGAAACTAGCAAGATTCACTAGCATCGATTTTACAAGTCGTCGAAGAGTACACGAGAGAAAGGTGTAAACTTTTTCTCTCAGAACTGCGCGAAAACTTGTATTCCGGCTCAAAACAACGGGATACATCGTTTTAGGTCGAAACTAGCAAGATTCACGAGCATCGATTTTACAAGTCTCGAAGAGTATACGAGAGAAAGGTGTAAACTTTTTCTCTCAGAACTGCGCGAAAACTTGTATTCAGGCTCAAAACAACGGGATACATCGTTTTAGATCGAAACTAGCAAGATTGGCGAGCATCGATTTTACAAGTCGTCGAAGAGTAGACGAGAGAAAGGTGTAAACTTTTTCTCTCAGAACTGCGCGAAAACTTGTATTCCGGCTCAAAACAACGGGATACATCGTTTTAGATCGAAACTAGCAGGATTCACGAGCATCGATTTTACAAGTCCTCGAAGAGTAGACGAGAGAAAGGTGTAAACTTTTTCTCTCAGAACTGCGCGAAAACTTGTATTCCGGCTAAAAACAACGGGATACATCGTTTTAGATCGAAACTAGCAAGATTCACGAGCATCGATTTTACAAGTCCTCGAAGAGTAGACGAGAGAAAGGTGTAAACTTTTTCTCTCAGAACTGCGCGAAAACTTGTATTCCGGCTCAAAACAACGGGATACATTGTTTTAGATCGAAACTAGCAAGGTTCACGAGCATCGATTTTACAAGTCGTCGAAGAGTAGACGAGAGAAAGGTGTAAACTTTTTCTCTCAGAACTGTGCGAAAACTTGTATTCAGGCTCAAAACAACAGGATACATCGTTTTAGATCGAAACTAGCAAGATTGGTGAGCATCGATTTTACAAGTCGTCGAAGAGTAGACGAGAGAAAGGTGTAAACTTTTTCTCTCAGAACTGCGCGAAAACTTGTATTCCGGCTCAAAACAACGGGATACATCGTTTTAGATCGAAACTAGCAAGATTCACGAGCATCGATTTTACAAGTCCTCGAAGAGTAGACGAGAGAAAGGTGTAAACTTTTTCTCTCAGAACTGCGCGAAAACTTGTATTCCGGCTCAAAACAACGGGATACATCGTTTTAGATCGAAACTAGCAAGGTTCTCGAGCATCGATTTTACAAGTCCTCGAAGAGTAGACGAGAGAAAGGTGTAAACTTTTTCTCTCAGAACTGCGCGAAAACTTGTATTCCGGCTCAAAACAACGGGATACATCGTTTTAGATCGAAACTAGCAAAATTCACGAGCATCGATTTTACAAGTCGTCGAATAGTAGACGAGAGAAAGGTGTAAACTTTTTCTCTCAGAACTGCGCGAAAACTTGTATTCCGGCTCAAAACAACGGGATACATCGTTTTAGATCGAAACTAGCAAGATTCACGAGCATCGATTTTACAAGTCGTCGAAGAGTAGACGAGAGAAAGGTGTAAACTTTTTCTCTCAGAACTGCGCGAAAACTTGTATTCCGGCTCAAAACAACGGGATACATCGTTTTAGATCGAAACTAGCAAGATTCACGAGCATCGATTTTACAAGTCCTCGAAGAGTAGACGAGAGAAAGGTGTAAACTTTTTCTCTCAGAACTGCGCGAAAACTTGTATTCCGGCTCAAAACAACGGGATACATCGTTTTAGATCGAAACTAGCAAGATTCACGAGCATCGATTTTACAAGTCCTCGAAGAGTAGACGAGAGAAAGGTGTAAACTTTTTCTCTCAGAACTGCGCGAAAACTTGTATTCCGGCTCAAAACAACGGGATACATTGTTTTAGATCGAAACTAGCAAGATTCACTAGCATCGATTTTACAAGTCGTCGAAGAGTACACGAGAGAAAGGTGTAAACTTTTTCTCTCAGAACTGCGCGAAAACTTGTATACCGGCTCAAAAACAACGGGATACATCGTTTTAGGTCGAAACTAGCAAGATTCACGAGCATCGATTTTACAAGTCGTCGAAGAGTAGACGAGAGAAAGGTGTAAACTTTTTCTCTCAGAACTGCGCGAAAACTTGTATTCCGGCTCAAAACAACGGGATACATCGTTTTAGATCGAAACTAGCAAGATTCACGAGCATCGATTTTACAAGTCGTCGAAGGAGTAGACGAGAGAAAGGTGTAAACTTTTTCTCTCAGAACTGCGCGAAAACTTGTATTCCGGCTCAAAACAACGGGATACATCGTTTTAGATCGAAACTAGCAAGATTCACGAGCATCGATTTTACAAGTCGTCGAAGAGTAGACGAGAGAAAGGTGTAAACTTTTTCTCTCAGAACTGCGCGAAAACTTGTATTCCGGCTCAAAACAACGGGATACATCGTTTTAGATCGAAACTAGCAAGATTCACGAGCATCGATTTTACAAGTCTTCGAAGAGTAGACGAGAGAAAGGTGTAAACTTTTTCTCTCAGAACTGCGCGAAAACTTGTATTCCGGCTCAAAACAACGGGATACATCGTTTTAGATCGAAACTAGCAAGATTCACGAGCATCGATTTTACAAGTCTTCGAAGAGTACACGAGAGAAAGGTGTAAACTTTTTCTCTCAGAACTGCGCGAAAACTTGTATTCCGGCTCAAAACAACGGGATACATCGTTTTAGATCGAAACTAGCAAGATTCACGAGCATCGATTTTACAAGTCGTCGAATAGTAGACGAGAGAAAGGTGTAAACTTTTTCTCTCAGAACTGCGCGAAAACTTGTATTCCGGCTCAAAACAACGGGATACATCGTTTTAGATCGAAACTAGCAAGATTCACGAGCATCGATTTTACAAGTCGTCGAAGAGTAGACGAGAGAAAGGTGTAAACTTTTTCTCTCAGAACTGCGCGAAAACTTGTATTCCGGCTCAAAACAACGGGATACATCGTTTTAGATCGAAACTAGCAAGATTCACGAGCATCGATTTTACAAGTCCTCGAAGAGTAGACGAGAGAAAGGTGTAAACTTTTTCTCTCAGAACTGCGCGAAAACTTGTATTCCGGCTCAAAACAACGGGATACATCGTTTTAGATCGAAACTAGCAAGATTCACGAGCATCGATTTTACAAGTCCTCGAAGAGTAGACGAGAGAAAGGTGTAAACTTTTTCTCTCAGAACTGCGCGAAAACTTGTATTCCGGCTCAAAACAACGGGATACAATGTTTTAGATCGAAACTAGCAAGATTCACTAGCATCGATTTTACAAGTCGTCGAAGAGTACACGAGAGAAAGGTGTAAACTTTTTCTCTCAGAACTGCGCGAAAACTTGTATTCCGGCTCAAAACAACGGGATACATCGTTTTAGGTCGAAACTAGCAAGATTCACGAGCATCGATTTTACAAGTCGTCGAAGAGTAGACGAGAGAAAGGTGTAAACTTTTTCTCTCAGAACTGCGCGAAAACTTGTATTCCGGCTCAAAACAACGGGATACATCGTTTTAGATCGAAACTAGCAAAATTCACGAGCATCGATTTTACAAGTCGTCGAAGAGTAGACGAGAGAAAGGTGTAAACTTTTTCTCTCAGAACTGCGCGAAAACTTGTATTCCGGCTCAAAACAACGGGATACATCGTTTTAGATCGAAACTAGCAAGATTCACGAGCATCGATTTTACAAGTCCTCGAAGAGTAGACGAGAGAAAGGTGTAAACTTTTTCTCTCAGAACTGCGCGAAAACTTGTATTCCGGCTCAAAACAACGGGATACATCGTTTTAGATCGAAACTAGCAAGATTCACGAGCATCGATTTTACAAGTCCTCGAAGAGTAGACGAGAGAAAGGTGTAAACTTTTTCTCTCAGAACTGCGCGAAAACTTGTATTCCGGCTCAAAACAACGGGATACATCGTTTTAGATCGAAACTAGCAAGATTCACGAGCATCGATTTTACAAGTCGTCGAAGAGTAGACGAGAGAAAGGTGTAAACTTTTTCTCTCAGAACTGCGCGAAAACTTGTATTCCGGCTCAAAACAACGGGATACATCGTTTTAGATCGAAACTAGCAAGATTCACGAGCATCGATTTTACAAGTCGTCGAAGAGTAGACGAGAGAAAGGTGTAAACTTTTTCTCTCAGAACTGCGCGAAAACTTGTATTCCGGCTCAAAACAACGGGATACATCGTTTTAGATCGAAACTAGCAAGATTCACGAGCATCGATTTTACAAGTCCTCGAAGAGTAGACGAGAGAAAGGTGTAAACTTTTTCTCTCAGAACTGCGCGAAAACTTGTATTCCGGCTCAAAACAACGGGATACATCGTTTTAGATCGAAACTAGCAAGATTCACGAGCATCGATTTTACAAGTCCTCGAAGAGTAGACGAGAGAAAGGTGTAAACTTTTTCTCTCAGAACTGCGCGAAAACTTGTATTCCGGCTCAAAACAACGGGATACATTGTTTTAGATCGAAACTAGCAAGATTCACGAGCATCGATTTTACAAGTCGTCGAATAGTAGACGAGAGAAAGGTGTAAACTTTTTCTCTCAGAACTGCGCGAAAACTTGTATTCCGGCTCAAAACAACGGGATACATCGTTTTAGATCGAAACTAGCAAGATTCACGAGCATCGATTTTACAAGTCGTCGAAGAGTAGACGAGAGAAAGGTGTAAACTTTTTCTCTCAGAACTGCGCGAAAACTTGTATTCCGGCTCAAAACAACGGGATACATCGTTTTAGATCGAAACTAGCAAGATTCACGAGCATCGATTTTACAAGTCGTCGAAGAGTAGACGAGAGAAAGGTGTAAACTTTTTCTCTCAGAACTGCGCGAAAACTTGTATTCCGGCTCAAAACAACGGGATACATCGTTTTAGATCGAAACTAGCAAGATTCACGAGCATCGATTTTACAAGTCGTCGAAGAGTAGACGAGAGAAAGGTGTAAACTTTTTCTCTCAGAACTGCGCGAAAACTTGTATTCCGGCTCAAAACAACGGGATACATGTTTTAGATCGAAACTAGCAAGATTCACTAGCATCGATTTTACAAGTCGTCGAAGAGTACACGAGAGAAAGGTGTAAACTTTTTCTCTCAGAACTGCGCGAAAACTTGTATTCCGGCTCAAAACAACGGGATACATCGTTTTAGGTCGAAACTAGCAAGATTCACGAGCATCGATTTTACAAGTCGTCGAAGAGTAGACGAGAGAAAGGTGTAAACTTTTTCTCTCAGAACTGCGCGAAAACTTGTATTCCGGCTCAAAACAACGGGATACATCGTTTTAGATCGAAACTAGCAAAATTCACGAGCATCGATTTTACAAGTCGTCGAAGAGTAGACGAGAGAAAGGTGTAAACTTTTTCTCTCAGAACTGCGCGAAAACTTGTATTCCGGCTCAAAACAACGGGATACATCGTTTTAGATCGAAACTAGCAAGATTCACGAGCATCGATTTTACAAGTCGTCGAAGAGTAGACGAGAGAAAGGTGTAAACTTTTTCTCTCAGAACTGCGCGAAAACTTGTATTCCGGCTCAAAACAACGGGATACATCGTTTTAGATCGAAACTAGCAAGATTCACGAGCATCGATTTTACAAGTCTTCGAAGAGTAGACGAGAGAAAGGTGTAAACTTTTTCTCTCAGAACTGCGCGAAAACTTGTATTCCGGCTCAAAACAACGGGATACATCGTTTTAGATCGAAACTAGCAAGATTCACGAGCATCGATTTTACAAGTCGTCGAAGAGTAGACGAGAGAAAGGTGTAAACTTTTTCTCTCAGAACTGCGCGAAAACTTGTATTCCGGCTCAAAACAACGGGATACATCGTTTTAGATCGAAACTAGCAAGATTCACGAGCATCGATTTTACAAGTCTTCGAAGAGTAGACGAGAGAAAGGTGTAAACTTTTTCTCTCAGAACTGCGCGAAAACTTGTATTCCGGCTCAAAACAACGGGATACATCGTTTTAGATCGAAACTAGCAAGATTCACGAGCATCGATTTTACAAGTCCTCGAAGAGTACACGAGAGAAAGGTGTAAACTTTTTCTCTCAGAACTGCGCGAAAACTTGTATTCCGGCTCAAAACAACGGGATACATCGTTTTAGATCGAAACTAGCAAGATTCACGAGCATCGATTTTACAAGTCTTCGAAGAGTAGACGAGAGAAAGGTGTAAACTTTTTCTCTCAGAACTGCGCGAAAACTTGTATTCCGGCTCAAAACAACGGGATACATTGTTTTAGATCGAAACTAGCAAGATTCACGAGCATCGATTTTACAAGTCGTCGAATAGTAGACGAGAGAAAGGTGTAAACTTTTTCTCTCAGAACTGCGCGAAAACTTGTATTCCGGCTCAAAACAACGGGATACATCGTTTTAGATCGAAACTAGCAAGATTCACGAGCATCGATTTTACAAGTCGTCGAAGAGTAGACGAGAGAAAGGTGTAAACTTTTTCTCTCAGAACTGCGCGAAAACTTGTATTCCGGCTCAAAACAACGGGATACATCGTTTTAGATCGAAACTAGCAAGATTCACGAGCATCGATTTTACAAGTCCTCGAAGAGTAGACGAGAGAAAGGTGTAAACTTTTTCTCTCAGAACTGCGCGAAAACTTGTATTCCGGCTCAAAACAACGGGATACATCGTTTTAGATCGAAACTAGCAAGATTCACGAGCATCGATTTTACAAGTCCTCGAAGAGTAGACGAGAGAAAGGTGTAAACTTTTTCTCTCAGAACTGCGCGAAAACTTGTATTCCGGCTCAAAACAACGGGATACATCGTTTTAGATCGAAACTAGCAAGATTCACGAGCATCGATTTTACAAGTCGTCGAAGAGTAGACGAGAGAAAGGTGTAAACTTTTTCTCTCAGAACTGCGCGAAAACTTGTATTCCGGCTCAAAACAACGGGATACATCGTTTTAGATCGAAACTAGCAAGATTCACGAGCATCGATTTTACAAGTCGTCGAAGAGTAGACGAGAGAAAGGTGTAAACTTTTTCTCTCAGAACTGCGCGAAAACTTGTATTCCGGCTCAAAACAACGGGATACATCGTTTTAGATCGAAACTAGCAAGATTCACGAGCATCGATTTTACAAGTCCTCGAAGAGTAGACGAGAGAAAGGTGTAAACTTTTTCTCTCAGAACTGCGCGAAAACTTGTATTCCGGCTCAAAACAACGGGATACATCGTTTTAGATCGAAACTAGCAAGATTCACGAGCATCGATTTTACAAGTCGTCGAAGAGTAGACGAGAGAAAGGTGTAAACTTTTTCTCTCAGAACTGCGCGAAAACTTGTATTCCGGCTCAAAACAACGGGATACATCGTTTTAGATCGAAACTAGCAAGATTCACTAGCATCGATTTTACAAGTCGTCGAAGAGTAGACGAGAGAAAGGTGTAAACTTTTTCTCTCAGAACTGCGCGAAAACTTGTATTCCGGCTCAAAACAACGGGATACATCGTTTTAGGTCGAAACTAGCAAGATTCACGAGCATCGATTTTACAAGTCGTCGAAGAGTAGACGAGAGAAAGGTGTAAACTTTTTCTCTCAGAACTGCGCGAAAACTTGTATTCCGGCTCAAAACAACGGGATACATCGTTTTAGATCGAAACTAGCAAGATTCACGAGCATCGATTTTACAAGTCGTCGAAGAGTAGACGAGAGAAAGGTGTAAACTTTTTCTCTCAGAACTGCGCGAAAACTTGTATTCCGGCTCAAAACAACGGGATACATCGTTTTAGATCGAAACTAGCAAGATTCACGAGCATCGATTTTACAAGTCCTCGAAGAGTAGACGAGAGAAAGGTGTAAACTTTTTCTCTCAGAACTGCGCGAAAACTTGTATTCCGGCTCAAAACAACGGGATACATCGTTTTAGATCGAAACTAGCAAGATTCACGAGCATCGATTTTACAAGTCCTCGAAGAGTAGACGAGAGAAAGGTGTAAACTTTTTCTCTCAGAACTGCGCGAAAACTTGTATTCCGGCTCAAAACAACGGGATACATCGTTTTAGATCGAAACTAGCAAGATTCACGAGCATCGATTTTACAAGTCGTCGAAGAGTAGACGAGAGAAAGGTGTAAACTTTTTCTCTCAGAACTGCGCGAAAACTTGTATTCGGCTCAAAACAACGGGATACATCGTTTTAGATCGAAACTAGCAAGATTCACGAGCATCGATTTTACAAGTCGTCGAAGAGTAGACGAGAGAAAGGTGTAAACTTTTTCTCTCAGAACTGCGCGAAAACTTGTATTCCGGCTCAAAACAACGGGATACATCGTTTTAGATCGAAACTAGCAAGATTCACGAGCATCGATTTTACAAGTCGTCGAAGAGTAGACGAGAGAAAGGTGTAAACTTTTTCTCTCAGAACTGCGCGAAAACTTGTATTCCGGCTCAAAACAACGGGATACATCGTTTTAGATCGAAACTAGCAAGATTCACGAGCATCGATTTTACAAGTCGTCGAAGAGTAGACGAGAGAAAGGTGTAAACTTTTTCTCTCAGAACTGCGCGAAAACTTGTATTCCGGCTCAAAACAACGGGATACATCGTTTTAGATCGAAACTAGCAAGATTCACGAGCATCGATTTTACAAGTCGTCGAAGAGTAGACGAGAGAAAGGTGTAAACTTTTTCTCTCAGAACTGCGCGAAAACTTGTATTCCGGCTCAAAACAACGGGATACATCGTTTTAGATCGAAACTAGCAAGATTCACGAGCATCGATTTTACAAGTCGTCGAAGAGTAGACGAGAGAAAGGTGTAAACTTTTTCTCTCAGAACTGCGCGAAAACTTGTATTCCGGCTCAAAACAACGGGATACATCGTTTTAGATCGAAACTAGCAAGATTCACGAGCATCGATTTTACAAGTCGTCGAAGAGTAGACGAGAGAAAGGTGTAAACTTTTTCTCTCAGAACTGCGCGAAAACTTGTATTCCGGCTCAAAACAACGGGATACATCGTTTTAGATCGAAACTAGCAAGATTCACGAGCATCGATTTTACAAGTCGTCGAAGAGTAGACGAGAGAAAGGTGTAAACTTTTTCTCTCAGAACTGCGCGAAAACTTGTATTCCGGCTCAAAACAACGGGATACATGTTTTAGATCGAAACTAGCAAGATTCACTAGCATCGATTTTACAAGTCGTCGAAGAGTACACGAGAGAAAGGTGTAAACTTTTTCTCTCAGAACTGCGCGAAAACTTGTATTCCGGCTCAAAACAACGGGATACATCGTTTTAGGTCGAAACTAGCAAGATTCACGAGCATCGATTTTACAAGTCGTCGAAGAGTAGACGAGAGAAAGGTGTAAACTTTTTCTCTCAGAACTGCGCGAAAACTTGTATTCCGGCTCAAAACAACGGGATACATCGTTTTAGATCGAAACTAGCAAGATTCACGAGCATCGATTTTACAAGTCGTCGAAGAGTAGACGAGAGAAAGGTGTAAACTTTTTCTCTCAGAACTGCGCGAAAACTTGTATTCCGGCTCAAAACAACGGGATACATCGTTTTAGATCGAAACTAGCAAGATTCACGAGCATCGATTTTACAAGTCGTCGAAGAGTAGACGAGAGAAAGGTGTAAACTTTTTCTCTCAGAACTGCGCGAAAACTTGTATTCCGGCTCAAAACAACGGGATACATCGTTTTAGATCGAAACTAGCAAGATTCACGAGCATCGATTTTACAAGTCTTCGAAGAGTAGACGAGAAGAAAGGTGTAAACTTTTTCTCTCAGAACTGCGCGAAAACTTGTATTCCGGCTCAAAACAACGGGATACATCGTTTTAGATCGAAACTAGCAAGATTCACGAGCATCGATTTTACAAGTCGTCGAAGAGTAGACGAGAGAAAGGTGTAAACTTTTTCTCTCAGAACTGCGCGAAAACTTGTATTCCGGCTCAAAACAACGGGATACATCGTTTTAGATCGAAACTAGCAAGATTCACGAGCATCGATTTTACAAGTCTTCGAAGAGTAGACGAGAGAAAGGTGTAAACTTTTTCTCTCAGAACTGCGCGAAAACTTGTATTCCGGCTCAAAACAACGGGATACATCGTTTTAGATCGAAACTAGCAAGATTCACGAGCATCGATTTTACAAGTCGTCGAAGAGTAGACGAGAGAAAGGTGTAAACTTTTTCTCTCAGAACTGCGCGAAAACTTGTATGCCGGCTCAAAACAACGGGATACATCGTTTTAGATCGAAACTAGCAAGATTCACGAGCATCGATTTTACAAGTCGTCGAAGAGTAGACGAGAGAAAGGTGTAAACTTTTTCTCTCAGAACTGCGCGAAAACTTGTATTCCGGCTCAAAACAACGGGATACATCGTTTTAGATCGAAACTAGCAAGATTCACTAGCATCGATTTTACAAGTCGTCGAAGAGTACACGAGAGAAAGGTGTAAACTTTTTCTCTCAGAACTGCGCGCAAACTTGTATTCCGGCTCAAAACAACGGGATACATCGTTTTAGATCGAAACTAGCAAGATTCACGAGCATCGATTTTACAAGTCTTCGAAGAGTAGACGAGAGAAAGGTGTAAACTTTTTCTCTCAGAACTGCGCGAAAACTTGTATTCCGGCTCAAAACAACGGGATACATCGTTTTAGATCGAAACTAGCAAGATTCACGAGCATCGATTTTACAAGTCGTCGAAGAGTAGACGAGAGAAAGGTGTAAACTTTTTCTCTCAGAACTGCGCGAAAACTTGTATTCCGGCTCAAAACAACGGGATACATCGTTTTAGATCGAAACTAGCAAGATTCTCGAGCATCGATTTTACAAGTCCTCGAAGAGTAGACGAGAGAAAGGTGTAAACTTTTTCTCTCAGAACTGCGCGAAAACTTGTATTCCGGCTCAAAACAACGGGATACATCGTTTTAGATCGAAACTAGCAAGATTCTCGAGCATCGATTTTACAAGTCGTCGAAGAGTAGACGAGAGAAAGGTGTAAACTTTTTCTCTCAGAACTGCGCGAAAACTTGTATTCCGGCTCAAAACAACGGGATACATCGTTTTAGATCGAAACTAGCAAGATTCACGAGCATCGATTTTACAAGTCGTCGAAGAGTAGACGAGAGAAAGGTGTAAACTTTTTCTCTCAGAACTGCGCGAAAACTTGTATTCCGGCTCAAAACAACGGGATACATCGTTTTAGATCGAAACTAGCAAGATTCTCGAGCATCGATTTTACAAGTCCTCGAAGAGTAGACGACAGAAAGGTGTAAACTTTTTCTCTCAGAACTGCGCGAAAACTTGTATTCCGGCTCAAAAACAACGGGATACATCGTTTTAGATCGAAACTAGCAAGATTCACGAGCATCGATTTTACAAGTCGTCGAAGAGTAGACGAGAGAAAGGTGTAAACTTTTTCTCTCAGAACTGCGCGAAAACTTGTATTCCGGCTCAAAACAACGGGATACATCGTTTTAGATCGAAACTAGCAAGATTCACGAGCATCGATTTTACAAGTCGTCGAAGAGTAGACGAGAGAAAGGTGTAAACTTTTTCTCTCAGAACTGCGCGAAAACTTGTATTCCGGCTCAAAACAACGGGATACATCGTTTTAGATCGAAACTAGCAAGATTCACGAGCATCGATTTTACAAGTCGTCGAAGAGTAGACGAGAGAAAGGTGTAAACTTTTTCTCTCAGAACTGCGCGAAAACTTGTATTCCGGCTCAAAACAACGGGATACATCGTTTTAGATCGAAACTAGCAAGATTCTCGAGCATCGATTTTACAAGTCCTCGAAGAGTAGACGAGAGAAAGGTGTAAACTTTTTCTCTCAGAACTGCGCGAAAACTTGTATTCCGGCTCAAAACAACGGGATACATCGTTTTAGATCGAAACTAGCAAGATTCTCGAGCATCGATTTTACAAGTCGTCGAAGAGTAGACGAGAGAAAGGTGTAAACTTTTTCTCTCAGAACTGCGCGAAAACTTGTATTCCGGCTCAAAACAACGGGATACATCGTTTTAGATCGAAACTAGCAAGATTCACGAGCATCGATTTTACAAGTCGTCGAAGAGTAGACGAGAGAAAGGTGTAAACTTTTTCTCTCAGAACTGCGCGAAAACTTGTATTCCGGCTCAAAACAACGGGATACATCGTTTTAGATCGAAACTAGCAAGATTCACGAGCATCGATTTTACAAGTCGTCGAAGAGTAGACGAGAGAAAGGTGTAAACTTTTTCTCTCAGAACTGCGCGAAAACTTGTATTCCGGCTCAAAACAACGGGATACATCGTTTTAGATCGAAACTAGCAAGATTCACGAGCATCGATTTTACAAGTCGTCGAAGAGTAGACGAGAGAAAGGTGTAAACTTTTTCTCTCAGAACTGCGCGAAAACTTGTATTCCGGCTCAAAACAACGGGATACATCGTTTTAGATCGAAACTAGCAAGATTCACGAGCATCGATTTTACAAGTCGTCGAAGAGTAGACGAGAGAAAGGTGTAAACTTTTTCTCTCAGAACTGCGCGAAAACTTGTATTCCGGCTCAAAACAACGGGATACATCGTTTTAGATCGAAACTAGCAAGATTCTCGAGCATCGATTTTACAAGTCGTCGAAGAGTAGACGAGAGAAAGGTGTAAACTTTTTCTCTCAGAACTGCGCGAAAACTTGTATTCCGGCTCAAAACAACGGGATACATGTTTTAGATCGAAACTAGCAAGATTCACTAGCATCGATTTTACAAGTCGTCGAAGAGTAGACGAGAGAAAGGTGTAAACTTTTTCTCTCAGAACTGCGCGAAAACTTGTATTCCGGCTCAAAACAACGGGATACATCGTTTTAGATCGAAACTAGCAAGATTCACGAGCATCGATTTTACAAGTCGTCGAAGAGTAGACGAGAGAAAGGTGTAAACTTTTTCTCTCAGAACTGCGCGAAAACTTGTATTCCGGCTCAAAACAACGGGATACATCGTTTTAGATCGAAACTAGCAAGATTCACGAGCATCGATTTTACAAGTCGTCGAAGAGTAGACGAGAGAAAGGTGTAAACTTTTTCTCTCAGAACTGCGCGAAAACTTGTATTCCGGCTCAAAACAACGGGATACATCGTTTTAGATCGAAACTAGCAAGATTCACGAGCATCGATTTTACAAGTCGTCGAAGAGTAGACGAGAGAAAGGTGTAAACTTTTTCTCTCAGAACTGCGCGAAAACTTGTATTCCGGCTCAAAACAACGGGATACATCGTTTTAGATCGAAACTAGCAAGATTCACGAGCATCGATTTTACAAGTCTTCGAAGAGTAGACGAGAGAAAGGTGTAAACTTTTTCTCTCAGAACTGCGCGAAAACTTGTATTCCGGCTCAAAACAACGGGATACATCGTTTTAGATCGAAACTAGCAAGATTCACGAGCATCGATTTTACAAGTCGTCGAAGAGTAGACGAGAGAAAGGTGTAAACTTTTTCTCTCAGAACTGCGCGAAAACTTGTATTCCGGCTCAAAACAACGGGATACATCGTTTTAGATCGAAACTAGCAAGATTCACGAGCATCGATTTTACAAGTCGTCGAAGAGTAGACGAGAGAAAGGTGTAAACTTTTTCTCTCAGAACTGCGCGAAAACTTGTATTCCGGCTCAAAACAACGGGATACATCGTTTTAGATCGAAACTAGCAAGATTCACGAGCATCGATTTTACAAGTCGTCGAAGAGTAGACGAGAGAAAGGTGTAAACTTTTTCTCTCAGAACTGCGCGAAAACTTGTATTCCGGCTCAAAACAACGGGATACATCGTTTTAGATCGAAACTAGCAAGATTCACGAGCATCGATTTTACAAGTCGTCGAAGAGTACACGAGAGAAAGGTGTAAACTTTTTCTCTCAGAACTGCGCGAAAACTTGTATTCCGGCTCAAAACAACGGGATACATCGTTTTAGATCGAAACTAGCAAGATTCACGAGCATCGATTTTACAAGTCTTCGAAGAGTAGACGAGAGAAAGGTGTAAACTTTTTCTCTCAGAACTGCGCGAAAACTTGTATTCCGGCTCAAAACAACGGGATACATCGTTTTAGATCGAAACTAGCAAGATTCACGAGCATCGATTTTACAAGTCGTCGAAGAGTAGACGAGAGAAAGGTGTAAACTTTTTCTCTCAGAACTGCGCGAAAACTTGTATTCCGGCTCAAAACAACGGGATACATCGTTTTAGATCGAAACTAGCAAGATTCACGAGCATCGATTTTACAAGTCGTCGAAGAGTAGACGAGAGAAAGGTGTAAACTTTTCTCTCAGAACTGCGCGAAAACTTGTATTCCGGCTCAAAACAACGGGATACATCGTTTTAGATCGAAACTAGCAAGATTCTCGAGCATCGATTTTACAAGTCGTCGAAGAGTAGACGAGAGAAAGGTGTAAACTTTTTCTCTCAGAACTGCGCGAAAACTTGTATTCCGGCTCAAAACAACGGGATACATCGTTTTAGATCGAAACTAGCAAGATTCTCGAGCATCGATTTTACAAGTCGTCGAAGAGTAGACGAGAGAAAGGTGTAAACTTTTTCTCTCAGAACTGCGCGAAAACTTGTATTCCGGCTCAAAACAACGGGATACATCGTTTTAGATCGAAACTAGCAAGATTCACGAGCATCGATTTTACAAGTCGTCGAAGAGTAGACGAGAGAAAGGTGTAAACTTTTTCTCTCAGAACTGTGCGCAAACTTGTATTCCGGCTCAAAACAACGGGATACATCGTTTTAGATCGAAACTAGCAAGATTCACGAGCATCGATTTTACAAGTCTCGAAGAGTACACGAGAGAAAGGTGTAAACTTTTTCTCTCAGAACTGCGCGAAAACTTGTATTCCGGCTCAAAACAACGGGATACATCGTTTTAGATCGAAACTAGGAAGATTGACGAGCATCGATATTACAAGTCGTCGAAGGGTAGACGAGAGAAAGGTGTAAACTTTTTCTCTCAGAACTGCGCGAAAACTTGTATTCCGGCTCAAAACAACGGGATACATCGTTTTAGAACGAAACTAGCAAGATTCACGAGCATCGATTTTACAAGTCGTCGAAGAGTAGACGAGAGAGAGGTGTAAACTTTTTCTCTCAGAACTGGCGCGAAAACTTGTATTCCGGCTCAAAACAACGGGATACATCGTTTTAGATCGAAACTAGCAAGATTCACGAGCATCGATTTGACAAGTCTTCGAAGAGTAGACGAGAAAAAGGTGTAAACTTTTTCTCTCAGAACTGCGCGAAAACTTGTATTCCGGCTCAAAACAAAGGGATACATCGTTTGAGATCGAAACTAGCAAGATTCACGAGCATCGATTTTACAAGTCGTCGAAGAGTATACGAGAGAAAGGTGTAAACTTTTTCTTTCAGAACTGCGCGAAAACTTGTATTCCGGCTCAAAACAACGGGATACATCGTTTTAGATCGAAACTAGCAAGATTCACGAGCATCGATTTTACAAGTCTTCGAAGAGTAGACGAGAGAAAGGTGTAAACTTTTTCTCTCAGAACTGCGCGAAAACTTGTATTCCGGCTCAAAACAACGGGATACATCGTTTTAGATCGAAACTAGCAAGATTCACGAGCATCGATTTTACAAGTCGTCGAAGAGTACACGAGAGAAAGGTGTAAACTTTTTCTCTGAGAACTGCGCGAAAACTTGTATGCCGGCTCAAAACAACGGGATACATCGTTTTAGATCGAAACTAGCAAGATTCACGAGCATCGATTTTACAAGTCCTCGAAGAGTAGACGAGAGAAAGGTGTAAACTTTTTCTCTCAGAACTGCGCGAAAACTTGTATTCCGGCTCAAAACAACGGGATACATCGTTTTAGATCGAAACTAGCAAGATTCACGAGCATCGATTTTACAAGTCGTCGAAGAGTACACGAGAGAAAGGATGTAAACTTTTTCTCTCAGAACTGCGCGAAAACTTGTATTCCGGCTCAAAACAACGGGATACATCGTTTTAGATCGAAACTAGCAAGATTCACGAGCATCGATTTTACAAGTTCGAAGAGTAGACGAGAGAAAGGTGTAAACTTTTTCTCTCAGAACTGCGCGAAAACTTGTATTCCGGCTCAAAACAACGGGATACATCGTTTTAGATCGAAACTAGCAAGATTCACGAGCATCGATTTTACAAGTCGTCGAAGAGTAGACGAGAGAAAGGTGTAAACTTTTTCTCTCAGAACTGCGCGAAAACTTGTATTCCGGCTCAAAACAACGGGATACATCGTTTTAGATCGAAACTAGCAAGATTCACGAGCATCGATTTTACAAGTCGTCGAAGAGTAGACGAGAGAAAGGTGTAAACTTTTTCTCTCAGAACTGCGCGAAAACTTGTATTCCGGCTCAAAACAACGGGATACATCGTTTTAGATCGAAACTAGCAAGATTCACGAGCATCGATTTTACAAGTCGTCGAAGAGTAGACGAGAGAAAGGTGTAAACTTTTTCTCTCAGAACTGCGCGAAAACTTGTATTCCGGCTCAAAACAACGGGATACATCGTTTTAGATCGAAACTAGCAAGATTCACGAGCATCGATTTTACAAGTCGTCGAAGAGTAGACGAGAGAAAGGTGTAAACTTTTTCTCTCAGAACTGCGCGAAAACTTGTATTCCGGCTCAAAACAACGGGATACATCGTTTTAGATCGAAACTAGCAAGATTCACGAGCATCGATTTTACAAGTCGTCGAAGAGTAGACGAGAGAAAGGTGTAAACTTTTTCTCTCAGAACTGCGCGAAAACTTGTATTCCGGCTCAAAACAACGGGATACATCGTTTTAGATCGAAACTAGCAAGATTCACGAGCATCGATTTTACAAGTCGTCGAAGAGTAGACGAGAGAAAGGTGTAAACTTTTTCTCTCAGAACTGCGCGAAAACTTGTATTCCGGCTCAAAACAACGGGATACATCGTTTTAGATCGAAACTAGCAAGATTCACGAGCATCGATTTTACAAGTCGTCGAAGAGTAGACGAGAGAAAGGTGTAAACTTTTTCTCTCAGAACTGCGCGAAAACTTGTATTCCGGCTCAAAACAACGGGATACATCGTTTTAGATCGAAACTAGCAAGATTCACGAGCATCGATTTTACAAGTCGTCGAAGAGTAGACGAGAGAAAGGTGTAAACTTTTTCTCTCAGAACTGCGCGAAAACTTGTATTCCGGCTCAAAACAACGGGATACATCGTTTTAGATCGAAACTAGCAAGATTCACGAGCATCGATTTTACAAGTCGTCGAAGAGTAGACGAGAGAAAGGTGTAAACTTTTTCTCTCAGAACTGCGCGAAAACTTGTATTCCGGCTCAAAACAACGGGATACATCGTTTTAGATCGAAACTAGCAAGATTCACGAGCATCGATTTTACAAGTCGTCGAAGAGTAGACGAGAGAAAGGTGTAAACTTTTTCTCTCAGAACTGCGCGAAAACTTGTATTCCGGCTCAAAACAACGGGATACATCGTTTTAGATCGAAACTAGCAAGATTCACGAGCATCGATTTTACAAGTCGTCGAAGAGTAGACGAGAGAAAGGTGTAAACTTTTTCTCTCAGAACTGCGCGCAAACTTGTATTCCGGCTCAAAACAACGGGATACATCGTTTTAGATCGAAACTAGCAAGATTCACGAGCATCGATTTTACAAGTCGTCGAAGAGTAGACGAGAGAAAGGTGTAAACTTTTTCTCTCAGAACTGCGCGAAAACTTGTACTCCGGCTCAAAACAACGGGATACATCGTTTTAGATCGAAACTAGGAAGATTGACGAGCATCGATATTCACAAGTCGTCGAAGAGTAGACGAGAGAAAGGTGGAAACTTTTTCTCTCAGAACTGCGCGAAAACTTGTATTCCGGCTCAAAACAACGGGATACATCGTTTTAGAACGAAACTAGCAAGATTCACGGGCATCGATTTTACAAGTCGTCGAAGAGTAGACGAGAGAGAGGAGGAAACTTTTTCTCTCAGAACTGCGCGAAAACTTGTATTCCGGCTCAAAACAACGGGATACATCGTTTTAGATCGAAACTAGCAAGATTCACGAGCATCGATTTGACAAGTCGTCGAAGAGTAGACGAGAGAAAGGTGGAAACTTTTTCTCTCAGAACTGCGCGAAAACTTGTATTCCGGCTCAAAACAACGGGATACATCGTTTGAGATCGAAACTAGCAAGATTCACGAGCATCGATTTCACAAGTCGTCGAAGAGTAGACGAGAGAAAGGTGGAAACTTTTTCTCTCAGAACTGCGCGAAAACTTGTATTCCGGCTCAAAACAACGGGATACATCGTTTTAGATCGAAACTAGCAAGATTCACGAGCATCGATTTTACAAGTCGTCGAAGAGTAGACGGGAGAAAGGAGGAAACTTTTTCTCTCAGAACTGCGCGAAAACTTGTATTCCGGCTCAAAACAACGGGATACATTGTTTTAGATCGAAACTAGCAAGATTCACGAGCATCGATTTTACAAGTCTGTCGAACGAGTAGACGAGAGAAAGGTGGAAACTTTTTCTCTGAGAACTGCGCGAAAACTTGTATGCCGGCTCAAAACAACGGGATACATCGTTTTAGATCGAAACTAGCAAGATTCACGAGCATCGATTTTACAAGTCGTCGAAGAGTACACGAGAGAAAGGTGGAAACTTTTTCTCTCAGAACTGCGCGAAAACTTGTATTCCGGCTCAAAACAAGGGGATACATCGTTTTAGATCGAAACTAGCAAGATTCACGAGCATCGATTTTACAAGTCGTCGAAGAGTAGACGAGAGAAAGGTGGAAACTTTTTCTCTCAGAACTGCGCGAGAACTTGTATTCCGGCTCAAAAGAACGGGATACATCGTTTTAGAACGAAACTAGCAAGATTCACGAGCATCGATTTTACAAGTCGTCGAAGAGTAGACGAGAGAAAGGTTGGTGGAAACTTTTTCTCTCCGAACTGCGCGAAAACTTGTATTCCGGCTCAAAACAACGGGATACATCGTTTTAGATCGAAACTAGCAAGATTCTCGAGCATCGATTTTACAAGTCGTCGAAGAGTAGACGAGAGAAAGGTGGAAACTTTTTCTGTCAGAACTGCGCGAAAACATGTATTCTGGCTCAAAACAACGGGATACAATCGTTTTAGATCGAAACTAGCAAGATTCACGAGCATCGATTTTACAAGTCGTCGAAGAGTAGACGAGAGAAAGGTGGAAACGTTTTCTCTCAGAACTGCGCGCAAACTTGTACTCCGGCTGAAAACAACGGGATACATCGTTTTAGGTCGAAACTAGCAAGATTCACGAGGACCGATTTTACAAGAATCGTCGAAGAGTAGACGAGAGAAAGGTGGAAACTTTTTCTCTCAGAACTGCGCGAAAACTTGTATTCCGGCTCAAAACAACGGGATACATCGTTTTAGATCGAAACTAGCAAGATTCACGAGCATCGATTTTACAAGTCGTCGAAGAGTAGACGAGAGAAAGGTGGAAACTTTTTCTCTCAGAACTGCGCGAAAACTTGTATTCCGGCTCAAAACAACGGGATACATCGTTTTAGATCGAAACTAGCAAGATTCACGAGCATCGATTTTACAAGTCGTCGAACGAGTAGACGAGAGAAAGGTGGAAACTTTTTCTCTGAGAACTGCGCGAGAACTTGTATGCCGGCTCAAAACAACGGGATACATCGTTTTAGATCGAAACTAGCAAGATTCACGAGCATCGATTTTACAAGTCGTCGAAGAGTAGACGAGAGAAAGGTGGAAACGTTTTCTCTCAGAACTGCGCGAAAACTTGTACTCCGGCTCAAAACAAGGGGATACATCGTTTTAGATCGAAACTAGCAAGATTCACGAGCATCGATTTTACAAGTCGTCGAAGAGTAGACGAGAGAAAGGCGGGTGGAAACTTTTTCTCTCAGAACTGCGCGAAAACTTGTATTCCGGCTCAAAAGAACGGGATACATCGTTTTAGAACGAAACTAGCAAGATTCACGAGCATCGATTTTACAAGTCGTCGAAGAGTAGACGAGAGAAAGGTGGAAACTTTTTCTCTCCGAACTGCGCGCAAACTTGTATTCCGGCTCAAAACAACGGGATACATCGTTTTAGATCGAAACTAGCAAGATTCTCGAGCATCGATTTTACAAGTCGTCGAAGAGTAGACGAGAGAAAGGTGGAAACGTTTTCTCTCAGAACTGCGCGAAAACATGTACTCCGGCTCAAAACAACGGGATACAATCGTTTTAGATCGAAACTAGCAAGATTCACGAGCATCGATTTCACAAGTCGTCGAAGAGTAGACGAGAGAAAGGTGGAAACTTTTTCTCTCAGAACTGCGCGCAAACTTGTATTCCGGCTCAAAACAACGGGATACATCGTTTTAGGTCGAAACTAGCAAGATTCACGAGGATCGATTTTACAAGAATCGTCGAAGAGTAGACGAGAGAAAGGAGGAAACTTTTTCTCTCAGAACTGCGCGAAAACTTGTATTCCGGCTCAAAACAACGGGATACATCGTTTTAGACCGAAACTAGGAAGATTGACGAGCATCGATATTACAAGTCGTCGAAGGGTAGACGAGAGAAAGGTGGAAACGTTTTCTCTCAGAACTGCGCGAAAGCTTGTACTCCGGCTCAAACCAACGGGATACATCGTTTTAGAACGAAACTAGCAAGATTCACGGGCATCGATTTTACAAGTCGTCGAAGAGTAGACGAGAGAGAGGTGTAAACTTTTTCTCTCAGAACTGCGCGAAAACTTGTATTCCGGCTCAAACAACGGATACATCGTTTTAGATCGAAACTAGCAAGATTCACGAGCATCGATTTGACAAGTCTTCGAAGAGTAGACGAGAAAAAGGTGTAAACTTTTTCTTCAGAACTGCACGAAAACTTGTATTCCGGCTCAAAACAAAGGGATATATCATTTGAGATCGAAACTAGCAAGATTCACGAGCATCGATTTTACAAGTCTTCGAAGAGTATACGAGAGAAAGGTGTAAACTTTTTCTTTCAGAACTGCGCGAAAACTTGTATTCCGGCTCAAAACAACGGGATACATTGTTTTAGATCGAAACTAGCAAGATTCACGAGCATCGATTTTACAAGTCTTCGAAGAGTATACGAGAGAAATGTGTAAACTTTTCTCTCAGAACTGCGCGTAAACTTGTATTCCGGCTCAAAACAACGGGATACATCGTTTTAGATCGAAACTAGCAAGATTCAAGAGCATCGATTTTACAAATCTTCGAACGGTATACGAGAGAAAGGTGTAAACTTTTTCTCTGAGAACTGCGCGAAAACTTGTATGCCGGCTCAAAACAACGGGATACATCGTTTTAGATCGAAACTAGCAAGATTCACGAGCATCGATTTTACAAGTCCTCGAAGAGTACACGAGAGAAAGGTGTAAACTTTTTCTCTCAGAACTGAGCGCGAAAACTTGTATTCCGGCTCAAAACAAGGGGATACATTGTTTTAGATCGAAACTAGCAAAATTCACGAGCATCGATTTTACAAGTCGTCGAATAGTAGACGAGAGAAAGGTGTAAACTTTTTCTCTCAGAACTGCGCGAAAACTTGTATTTCAGCTCAAAAGAACGGGATACATCGTTTTAGAACGAAACTAGCAATATTCACGAGCATCGATTTTACAAATCGTCGAAGAGTAGACGAGAGAATGGTGTAAACTTTTTCTCTCCGAACTGCGCGAAAACTTGTATTCCGGCTCAAAACAACGGATACATCGTTTTAGATCGAAACTAGCAAGATTCTCGAGCATCGATTTTACAAGTCCTCGAAGAGTAGACGAGAGAAAGGTGTAAACTTTTTCTCTCAGAACTGCGCGAAAACTTGTATTCCGGCTCAAAACAACGGGATACATCGTTTTAAATCGAAACTAGCAAGATTCTCGAGCATCGATTTTACAAGTCCTCGAAGAGTAGACGAGAGAAAGGTCTAAACTTTTTCCCTCAGAACTGCGCGAAAACATGTATTCCGGCTCAAAACAACGGGATACAATGTTTTAGATAGAAACTAGCAAGATTCACTAGCATCGATTTTACAAGTCGTCGAAGAGTACACGAGAGAAAGATGTTAACTTTTTCTCTCAGAACTGTGCGCAAACTTGTATTCTGGCTCAAAACAACGCGATACATCGTTTTAGGTCGAAACTAGCAAGATTCACGAGCATCGATTTTACAAGAATTCGAAGAGTATACGAGAGAAAGGTGTAAACTTTTTCTCTCAGAACTGCGCGAAAACTTGTATTCCGGATCAAAACAACGGGATACATCGTTTTAGATCAAAACTAGCAAAATTGACAAGCATCAATTTTAAAAGTCGTCGTAGAGTAGACGAGAGAAAGGTGTAAAATTTTCTCAGAACTGCGCGATAACTTGTAGTCCGGCTCAAAACAATAGGATATATCGTTTTAGATCGAAACTAGGAAAATTGATGAGCATCGATATTACAAGTCATCCAAGAGTAGACGAGATAAAGGTGTAAACTTTTTCTCTCAGAACTGCGTGAAAACTTATATTCCAGCTCAAAACAACGGGATACATCGTTTTAGAACGAAACTAGCAAGATTCACGGGCATCGATTTTACAAGTCGTCGAAGAGTAGACGAGAGAAAGGTGTAAACTTTTCCTCTCAGAACTGCGCGAAAACTTGTATTCCGGCTCAACAATACGGGATACATCGTTTTAGATCGAAACTAGCAAGATTCACGAGCATTGATTTTACAAGTCTTCGAAGAGTATACGAGAGAAAGGTGTAAACTTTTTCTCTCAGAACTGCGCGAAAACTTGTATTCCGGCTCAAAACAACGCGATACATCGTTTTAGGTCAAAACTAGCAAGATTCACGAGCATCGATTTTACAAGCCTTCGAAGAGTATACGAGAGAAAGGTGTAAACTTTTTCTCTCAGAACTGCGCGAAAACTTGTATTCCAGCTCAAAAGAACGGGACACATCGTTTTAGAACGAAACTAGCAAGATTCACGAGCATCGATTTTACAATTCGTCGAAGAGTAGACGGGAGAAAGGTGTAAACTTTTTCTCTCAGAACTGCGCGAAAACTTGTATTCCGGCTCAAAACAACGGGATACATCGTTTTAGATCGAAACTAGCAAGATTCTCGAGCATCGATTTTACAAGTCCTCGAAGAGTAGACGAGAGAAAGGTGTAAACTTTTCTCTCAGAACTGCGCGAAAACATGTATTCCGGCTCAAAACAACGGGATACATCGTTTTAGATCGAAACTAGCAAGATTCACGAGCATCGATTTTACAAGTCGTCGAGGAGTACACGAGAGGAAGGTGTAAACTTTTTCTCTCAGAACTGCGCGTAAACTTGTATGCCGGCTCAAAACAACGGGATACATCGTTTTAGGTCGAAACTAAAAAATTCACGAGCATCGATTTTACAAATCGTCGAGGAGTACACGAGAGGAAGGTGTAAACTTTTTCTCTCAGAACTGCGCGTAAACTTGTATGCCGTCTCAAAACACCGGGATACATCGTTTTAGATCGAAACTAGCAAGATTCACGAGCATCGATTTTACAAGTCGTCGAGGAGTACACGAGAGGAAGGTGTAATCTTTTTCTCTCAGAACTGCGCGAAAACTTGTATTCCGGCTCAAAACACCGGGATACATCGTTTTAGATCGAAACTAGCAAGATTCACGAGCATCGATTTTACAAGTCCTCGAAGAGTACACGAGAGAAAGGTGTAAACTTTTTTTTCTCAGAACTGCGCGAAAACTTGTATTCCGGCTCAAAACACCGGGATACATAGTTTTAGATCGAAACTAGCAAGATTCACGAGCATCGATTTTACAAGTCGTCGAGGAGTACACGAGAGGAAGGTGTAAACTTTTTCTCTCAGAACTGCGCGAAAACTTGTATTCCGGCTCAAAACACCGGGATACCTAGTTTTAGATCAAAACTAGCAAGATTCACGAGCATCGATTTTACAAGTCGTCGAGGAGTACACGAGAGGAAGTTGTAAACTTTTTCTCTCAGAACTGCGCGTAAACTTGTATTCCGGCTCAAAACACCGGGATACATCGTTTTAGATCGAAACTAGCAAGATTCACGAGCATCGAGTTTACAAGTCTTCGAAGAGTATACGAGAGAAAGGTGTAAACTTTTTCTCTCAGAACTGCGCGAAAACTTGTATTCCGGCTCAAAACAACGGGATACACCGTTTTAGATCAAAACTAGCAAGATTCACGAGCATCGATTTTACAAGCCTTCGAAGAGTATACGAGAGAAAGGTATAAACTTTTTCTCTCAGAACTGCGCGAAAACTTGTATTCCAGCTCAAAAGAACGGGACACATCGTTTTAGAACGAAACTAGCAAGACTCACGAGCATCGATTTTACAATTCGTCGAAGAGTAGACGGGAGAAAGGTGTAAACTTTTTCTCTCAGAACTGCGCGAAAACTTGTATTCCGGCTCAAAACAATGGGATACATCGTTTTAGATCGAAAGTAGCGAGATTTACGCACTTCAATTTTACAAGTCGTCGAAGCGTAGACGAGAAAAAGGTGTAAACTTTTTCTCTCAGAACTGCGCGAAAACTTGTATTCCGGCTCAAAACACCGGGATACATCGTTTTAGATCGAAACTAGGAAGATTCACGAGCATCGATTTTACAAGTCGTCGAGGAGTACAAGAGAGGAAGGTGTAAACTTTTTCTCTCAGAACTGCGCGTAAACTTGTATTCCGGATCAAAACAACGGGATACATCGTTTTAGATCGAAACTAGCAAGATTCACGAGCATCGATTTTACAAGTCTTCGAAAAGTATACGAGAGAAAGGTGTAAACTTTTTCTCTCAGGACTGCGCGAAAAATTGTATGCCGGCTCAAAACAACGGGATACATCGTTTTCGATCGAAACTAGCAAGATTCACGAGCATCAATTTTACAAGTCCTCGAAGAGTACACGATGGAAAGGTGTCAACTTTTTCTCTCACAACTGTGCGAAAACTTGTATTCCGGCTCAAAACAACGGGATACATCGTTTTAGGTCGAAACTAGCAAGATTCACGAGCATCGATTTTACAAATCGTCGAAAAATAGACGAGAGAATGGTGCAAACTTTTTCTCTCAGAACTGCGCGAAAACTTGTATTCCGGCTCAATACAACGGGATACATCGTTTTAGATCGAAACTAGCAAGATTCTCGAGCATCGATTTTACAAGTCCTCGAAGAGTAGACGAGAGAAAGGTGTAAACTTTTTCTCTCAGAACTGCGCGAAAACTTGTATTCCGGCTCAAAACAACGGGATACATTGTTTTAGATCGAAACTAGCAAGATTCACGAGCATCGATTTTACAAGTCGCCGAAGAGTACACGAGAGAAAGATGTAAACTTTTTCTCTCAGAACTGTGCGAAAACTTGTATTCCGGCTCAAAACAACGCGATAGATCGTTTTAGATCAAAACTAGCAAGATTCACGAGCATCGATTTTACAAGCCTTCGAAGAGTATACGAGAGAAAGGTGTAAAGTTTTTCTCTCAGAACTGCGCGAAAACTTGTATTCAAGCTCAAAAGAACGGGACACATCGTTTTAGAACGAAACTAGCAAGATTCACGAGCATCGATTTTACAATTCGTCGAAGAGTAGACGGGAGAAAGGTGTAAACTTTTTCTCTCAGAACTGCGCGAAAACTTGTATTCCGGCTCAAAACAATGGGATACATCGTTTTAGATTGAAACTAGCAAGATTCACGAGCATCGATTTTACAAGTCGTCGAGGAGTACACGAGAGGAAGGTGTAATCTTTTTCTCTCAGAACTGTGCGCAAACTTGTATTCTGGCTCAAAACAACGCGATACATCGTTTTAGGTCGAAACTAGCAAGATTCACGAGCATCGATTTTACAAGAATTCGAAGAGTATACGAGAGAAAGGTGTAAACTTTTTCTCTCAGAACTGCGCGAAAACTTGTATTCCGGATCAAAACAACGGGATACATCGTTTTAGATCAAAACTAGCAAAATTGACAAGCATCAATTTTAAAAGTCGTCGTAGAGTAGACGAGAGAAAGGTGTAAAATTTTCTCAGAACTGCGCGATAACTTGTAGTCCGGCTCAAAACAATACGATACATCGTTTTAGATCGAAACTAGGAAAATTGATGAGCATCGATATTACAAGTCGTCCAAGAGTAGACGAGATAAAGGTGTAAACTTTTTCTCTCAGAACTGCGCGATAACTTGTATTCCGGCTCAAAACAACAGGATACATCGTTTTAGATCGAAACTAGGAAAATTGACGAGCATCGATATTACAAGTCGTCGAAGGGTAGACGAGAGAAAGGTGTAAACTTTTTCTCTCAGAACTTCGCGAAAACTTATATTCCAGCTCAAAACAACGGGATACATCGTTTTAGAACGAAACTAGCAAGATTCACGGGCATCGATTTTACAAGTCGTCGAAGAGTAGACGAGAGAGAGGTGTAAACTTTTTCTCTCAGAACTGCGCGAAAACTTGTATTCCGGCTCAAAACAACGGATACATCGTTTTAGATCGAAACTAGCAAGATTCACGAGCATCGATTTGACAAGTCTTCGAAGAGTAGACGAGAAAAAGGTGTAAACTTTTTCTTTCAGAACTGCACGAAAACTTGTATTCCGGCTCAAATCAAGGGGATACATTGTTTTAGATCGAAACTAGCAAAATTCACGAGCATCGATTTTACAAGTCGTCGAATAGTAGACGAGAGAAAGGTGTAAACTTTTTCTCTCAGAACTGCGCGAAAACTTGTATTTCAGCTCAAAAGAACGGGATACATCGTTTTAGAACGAAACTAGCAATATTCACGAGCATCGATTTTACAAATCGTCGAAGAGTAGACGAGAGAATGGTGTAAACTTTTTCTCTCCGAACTGCGCGAAAACTTGTATTCCGGCTCAAAACAACGGGATACATCGTTTTAGATCGAAACTAGCAAGATTCTCGAGCATCGATTTTACAAGTCCTCGAAGAGTAGACGAGAGAAAGGTGTAAACTTTTTCTCTCAGAACTGCGCGAAAACTTGTATTCCGGCTCAAAACAACGGGATACATCGTTTTAAATCGAAACTAGCAAGATTCTCGAGCATCGATTTTACAAGTCCTCGAAGAGTAGACGAGAGAAAGGTCTAAACTTTTTCCCTCAGAACTGCGCGAAAACATGTATTCCGGCTCAAAACAACGGGATACAATGTTTTAGATAGAAACTAGCAAGATTCACTAGCATCGATTTTACAAGTCGTCGAAGAGTACACGAGAGAAAGATGTTAACTTTTTCTCTCAGAACTGTGCGCAAACTTGTATTCTGGCTCAAAACAACGCGATACATCGTTTTAGGTCGAAACTAGCAAGATTCACGAGCATCGATTTTACAAGAATTCGAAGAGTATACGAGAGAAAGGTGTAAACTTTTTCTCTCAGAACTGCGCGAAAACTTGTATTCCGGATCAAAACAACGGGATACATCGTTTTAGATCAAAACTAGCAAAATTGACAAGCATCAATTTTAAAAGTCGTCGTAGAGTAGACGAGAGAAAGGTGTAAAATTTTCTCAGAACTGCGCGATAACTTGTAGTCCGGCTCAAAACAATAGGATACATCGTTTTAGATCGAAACTAGGAAAATTGATGAGCATCGATATTACAAGTCGTCCAAGAGTAGACGAGATAAAGGTGTAAACTTTTTCTCTCAGAACTGCGTGAAAACTTATATTCCAGCTCAAAACAACGGGATACATCGTTTTAGAACGAAACTAGCAAGATTCACGGGCATCGATTTTACAAGTCGTCGAAGAGTAGACGAGAGAAAGGTGTAAACTTTTCCTCTCAGAACTGCGCGAAAACTTGTATTCCGGCTCAACAATACGGGATACATCGTTTTAGATCGAAACTAGCAAGATTCACGAGCATTGATTTTACAAGTCTTCGATGAGTATACGAGAGAAAGGTGTAAACTTTTTCTCTCAGAACTGCGCGAAAACTTGTATTCCGGCTCAAAACAACGCGATACATCGTTTTAGGTCAAAACTAGCAAGATTCACGAGCATCGATTTTACAAGCCTTCGAAGAGTATACGAGAGAAAGGTGTAAACTTTTTCTCTCAGAACTGCGCGAAAACTTGTATTCCAGCTCAAAAGAACGGGACACATCGTTTTAGAACGAAACTAGCAAGATTCACGAGCATCGATTTTACAATTCGTCGAAGAGTAGACGGGCGAAAGGTGTAAACTTTTTCTCTCAGAACTGCGCGAAAACTTGTATTCCGGCTCAAAACAACGGGATACATCGTTTTAGATCGAAACTAGCAAGATTCTCGAGCATCGATTTTACAAGTCCTCGAAGAGTAGACGAGAGAAAGGTGTAAACTTTTCTCTCAGAACTGCGCGAAAACTTGTATTCCGGCTCAAAACAACGGGATACATCGTTTTAGATCGAAACTAGCAAGATTCAGGAGCATCGATTTTACAAGTCGTCGAGGAGTACACGAGAGGAAGGTGTAAACTTTTTCTCTCAGAACTGCGCGTAAACTTGTATGCCGGCTCAAAACAACGGGATACATCGTTTTAGGTCGAAACTAAAAAATTCACGAGCATCGATTTTACAAATCGTCGAGGAGTACACGAGAGGAAGGTGTAAACTTTTTCTCTCAGAACTGCGCGTAAACTTGTATGCCGTCTCAAAACACCGGGATACATCGTTTTAGATCGAAACTAGCAAGATTCACGAGCATCGATTTTACAAGTCGTCGAGGAGTACACGAGAGGAAGGTGTAATCTTTTTCTCTCAGAACTGCGCGAAAACTTGTATTCCGGCTCAAAACACCGGGATACATCGTTTTAGATCGAAACTAGCAAGATTCACGAGCATCGATTTTACAAGTCCTCGAAGAGTACACGAGAGAAAGGTGTAAACTTTTTTTTCTCAGAACTGCGCGAAAACTTGTATTCCGGCTCAAAACACCGGGATACATCGTTTTAGATCGAAACTAGCAAGATTCACGAGCATCGATTTTACAAGTCGTCGAGGAGTACACGAGAGGAAGGTGTAAACTTTTTCTCTCAGAACTGCGCGAAAACTTGTATTCCGGCTCAAAACACCGGGATACCTCGTTTTAGATCAAAACTAGCAAGATTCACGAGCATCGATTTTACAAGTCGTCGAGGAGTACACGAGAGGAAGTTGTAAACTTTTTCTCTCAGAACTGCGCGTAAACTTGTATTCCGGCTCAAAACACCGGGATACATCGTTTTAGATCGAAACTAGCAAGATTCACGAGCATCGAGTTTACAAGTCTTCGAAGAGTATACGAGAGAAAGGTGTAAACTTTTTCTCTCAGAACTGCGCGAAAACTTGTATTCCGGCTCAAAACAACGGGATACACCGTTTTAGATCAAAACTAGCAAGATTCACGAGCATCGATTTTACAAGCCTTCGAAGAGTATACGAGAGAAAGGTGTAAACTTTTTCTCTCAGAACTGCGCGAAAACTTGTATTCCAGCTCAAAAGAACGGGACACATCGTTTTAGAACGAAACTAGCAAGACTCACGAGCATCGATTTTACAATTCGTCGAAGAGTAGACGGGAGAAAGCTGTAAACTTTTTCTCTCAGAACTGCGCGAAAACTTGTATTCCGGCTCAAAACAATGGGATACATCGTTTTAGATCGAAAGTAGCGAGATTTACGCACTTCAATTTTACAAGTCGTCGAAGCGTAGACGAGAAAAAGGTGTAAACTTTTTCTCTCAGAACTGCGCGAAAACTTGTATTCCGGCTCAAAACACCGGGATACATCGTTTTAGATCGAAACTAGGAAGATTCACGAGCATCGATTTTACAAGTCGTCGAGGAGTACAAGAGAGGAAGGTGTAAACTTTTTCTCTCAGAACTGCGCGTAAACTTGTATTCCGGATCAAAACAACGGGATACATCGTTTTAGATCGAAACTAGCAAGATTCACGAGCATCGATTTTACAAGTCTTCGAAAAGTATACGAGAGAAAGGTGTAAACTTTTTCTCTCAGGACTGCGCGAAAAATTGTATGCCGGCTCAAAACAACGGGATACATCGTTTTCGATCGAAACTAGCAAGATTCACGAGCATCAATTTTACAAGTCCTCGAAGAGTACACGATGGAAAGGTGTCAACTTTTTCTCTCACAACTGTGCGAAAACTTGTATTCCGGCTCAAAACAACGGGATACATCGTTTTAGGTCGAAACTAGCAAGATTCACGAGCATCGATTTTACAAATCGTCGAAAAATAGACGAGAGAATGGTGCAAACTTTTTCTCTCAGAACTGCGCGAAAACTTGTATTCCGGCTCAATACAACGGGATACATCGTTTTAGATCGAAACTAGCAAGATTCTCGAGCATCGATTTTACAAGTCCTCGAAGAGTAGACGAGAGAAAGGTGTAAACTTTTTCTCTCAGAACTGCGCGAAAACTTGTATTCCGGCTCAAAACAACGGGATACATTGTTTTAGATCGAAACTAGCAAGATTCACGAGCATCGATTTTACAAGTCGCCGAAGAGTACACGAGAGAAAGATGTAAACTTTTTCTCTCAGAACTGTGCGAAAACTTGTATTCCGGCTCAAAACAACGCGATAGATCGTTTTAGATCAAAACTAGCAAGATTCACGAGCATCGATTTTACAAGCCTTCGAAGAGTATACGAGAGAAAGGTGTAAAGTTTTTCTCTCAGAACTGCGCGAAAACTTGTATTCAAGCTCAAAAGAACGGGACACATCGTTTTAGAACGAAACTAGCAAGATTCACGAGCATCGATTTTACAATTCGTCGAAGAGTAGACGGGAGAAAGGTGTAAACTTTTTCTCTCAGAACTGCGCGAAAACTTGTATTCCGGCTCAAAACAATGGGATACATCGTTTTAGATTGAAACTAGCAAGATTCACGAGCATCGATTTTACAAGTCGTCGAGGAGTACACGAGAGGAAGGTGTAATCTTTTTCTCTCAGAACTGCGCGAAAACTTGTAATCCGGCACAAAACACCGGGATACATCGTTTTAGATCGAAACTAGCAAGATTCACGAGCGTCGATTTTACAAGTCGTCGAAGAGTAGACGAGAGAGAGGTGTAAACTTTTTCTCTCAGAACTGCGCGAAAACTTGTATTCCGGCTCAAAACAACGGATACATCGTTTTAGATCGAAACTAGCAAGATTCACGAGCATCGATTTGACAAGTCTTCGAAGAGTAGACGAGAAAAAGGTGTAAACTTTTTCTTTCAGAACTGCACGAAAACTTGTATTCCGGCTCAAATCAAGGGGATACATTGTTTTAGATCGAAACTAGCAAAATTCACGAGCATCGATTTTACAAGTCGTCGAATAGTAGACGAGAGAAAGGTGTAAACTTTTTCTCTCAGAACTGCGCGAAAACTTGTATTTCAGCTCAAAAGAACGGGATACATCGTTTTAGAACGAAACTAGCAATATTCACGAGCATCGATTTTACAAATCGTCGAAGAGTAGACGAGAGAATGGTGTAAACTTTTTCTCTCCGAACTGCGCGAAAACTTGTATTCCGGCTCAAAACAACGGGATACATCGTTTTAGATCGAAACTAGCAAGATTCTCGAGCATCGATTTTACAAGTCCTCGAAGAGTAGACGAGAGAAAGGTGTAAACTTTTTCTCTCAGAACTGCGCGAAAACTTGTATTCCGGCTCAAAACAACGGGATACATCGTTTTAAATCGAAACTAGCAAGATTCTCGAGCATCGATTTTACAAGTCCTCGAAGAGTAGACGAGAGAAAGGTCTAAACTTTTTTCCCTCAGAACTGCGCGAAAACATGTATTCCGGCTCAAAACAACGGGATACAATGTTTTAGATAGAAACTAGCAAGATTCACTAGCATCGATTTTACAAGTCGTCGAAGAGTACACGAGAGAAAGATGTTAACTTTTTCTCTCAGAACTGTGCGCAAACTTGTATTCTGGCTCAAAACAACGCGATACATCGTTTTAGGTCGAAACTAGCAAGATTCACGAGCATCGATTTTACAAGAATTCGAAGAGTATACGAGAGAAAGGTGTAAACTTTTTCTCTCAGAACTGCGCGAAAACTTGTATTCCGGATCAAAACAACGGGATACATCGTTTTAGATCAAAACTAGCAAAATTGACAAGCATCAATTTTAAAAGTCGTCGTAGAGTAGACGAGAGAAAGGTGTAAAATTTTCTCAGAACTGCGCGATAACTTGTAGTCCGGCTCAAAACAATAGGATACATCGTTTTAGATCGAAACTAGGAAAATTGATGAGCATCGATATTACAAGTCGTCCAAGAGTAGACGAGATAAAGGTGTAAACTTTTTCTCTCAGAACTGCGTGAAAACTTATATTCCAGCTCAAAACAACGGGATACATCGTTTTTAGAACGAAACTAGCAAGATTCACGGGCATCGATTTTACAAGTCGTCGAAGAGTAGACGAGAGAAAGGTGTAAACTTTTCCTCTCAGAACTGCGCCGAAAACTTGTATTCCGGCTCAACAATACGGGATACATCGTTTTAGATCGAAACTAGCAAGATTCACGAGCATTGATTTTACAAGTCTTCGATGAGTATACGAGAGAAAGGTGTAAACTTTTTCTCTCAGAACTGCGCGAAAACTTGTATTCCGGCTCAAAACAACGCGATACATCGTTTTAGGTCAAAACTAGCCAGATTCACGAGCATCGATTTTACAAGCCTTCGAAGAGTATACGAGAGAAAGGTGTAAACTTTTTCTCTCAGAACTGCGCGAAAACTTGTATTCCAGCTCAAAAGAACGGGACACATCGTTTTAGAACGAAACTAGCAAGATTCACGAGCATCGATTTTACAATTCGTCGAAGAGTAGACGGGCGAAAGGTGTAAACTTTTTCTCTCAGAACTGCGCGAAAACTTGTATTCCGGCTCAAAACAACGGGATACATCGTTTTAGATCGAAACTAGCAAGATTCTCGAGCATCGGATTTTACAAGTCCTCGAAGAGTAGACGAGAGAAAGGTGTAAACTTTTCTCTCAGAACTGCGCGAAAACTTGTATTCCGGCTCAAAAACAACGGGATACATCGTTTTAGATCGAAACTAGCAAGATTCAGGAGCATCGATTTTACAAGTCGTCGAGGAGTACACGAGAGGAAGGTGTAAACTTTTTCTCTCAGAACTGCGCGTAAACTTGTATGCCGGCTCAAAACAACGGGATACATCGTTTTAGGTCGAAACTAAAAAATTCACGAGCATCGATTTTACAAATCGTCGAGGAGTACACGAGAGGAAGGTGTAAACTTTTTCTCTCAGAACTGCGCGTAAACTTGTATGCCGTCTCAAAACACCGGGATACATCGTTTTAGATCGAAACTAGCAAGATTCACGAGCATCGATTTTACAAGTCGTCGAGGAGTACACGAGAGGAAGGTGTAATCTTTTTCTCTCAGAACTGCGCGAAAACTTGTATTCCGGCTCAAAACACCGGGATACATCGTTTTAGATCGAAACTAGCAAGATTCACGAGCATCGATTTTACAAGTCCTCGAAGAGTACACGAGAGAAAGGTGTAAACTTTTTTTTCTCAGAACTGCGCGAAAACTTGTATTCCGGCTCAAAACACCGGGATACATCGTTTTAGATCGAAACTAGCAAGATTCACGAGCATCGATTTTACAAGTCGTCGAGGAGTACACGAGAGGAAGGTGTAAACTTTTTCTCTCAGAACTGCGCGAAAACTTGTATTCCGGCTCAAAACACCGGGATACGCTCGTTTTAGATCAAAACTAGCAAGATTCACGAGCATCGATTTTACAAGTCGTCGAGGAGTACACGAGAGGAAGTTGTAAACTTTTTCTCTCAGAACTGCGCGTAAACTTGTATTCCGGCTCAAAACACCGGGATACATCGTTTTAGATCGAAACTAGCAAGATTCACGAGCATCGAGTTTACAAGTCTTCGAAGAGTATACGAGAGAAAGGTGTAAACTTTTTCTCTCAGAACTGCGCGAAAACTTGTATTCCGGCTCAAAACAACGGGATACACCGTTTTAGATCAAAACTAGCAAGATTCACGAGCATCGATTTTACAAGCCTTCGAAGAGTATACGAGAGAAAAGGTGTAAACTTTTTCTCTCAGAACTGCGGCGAAAACTTGTATTCCAGCTCAAAAGAACGGGACACATCGTTTTAGAACGAAACTAGCAAGACTCACGAGCATCGATTTTACAATTCGTCGAAGAGTAGACGGGAGAAAGCTGTAAACTTTTTCTCTCAGAACTGCGCGAAAACTTGTATTCCGGCTCAAAACAATGGGATACATCGTTTTAGATCGAAAGTAGCGAGATTTACCGCACTTCAATTTTACAAGTCGTCGAAGCGTAGACGAGAAAAAGGTGTAAACTTTTTCTCTCAGAACTGCGCGAAAACTTGTATTCCGGCTCAAAACACCGGGATACATCGTTTTAGATCGAAACTAGGAAGATTCACGAGCATCGATTTTACAAGTCGTCGAGGAGTTACAAGAGAGGAAGGTGGTAAACTTTTTCTCTCAGAACTGCGCGTAAACTTGTATTCCGGATCAAAACAACGGGATACATCGTTTTAGATCGAAACTAGCAAGATTCACGAGCATCGATTTTACAAGTCTTCGAAAAGTATACGAGAGAAAGGTGTAAACTTTTTCTCTCAGGACTGCGCGAAAAATTGTATGCCGGCTCAAAACAACGGGATACATCGTTTTCGATCGAAACTAGCAAGATTCACGAGCATCAATTTTACAAGTCCTCGAAGAGTACACGATGGAAAGGTGTCAACTTTTTCTCTCACAACTGTGCGAAAACTTGTATTCCGGCTCAAAACAACGGGATACATCGTTTTAGGTCGAAACTAGCAAGATTCACGAGCATCGATTTTACAAATCGTCGAAAAATAGACGAAGAGAATGGTGCAAACTTTTTCTCTCAGAACTGCGCGAAAACTTGTATTCCGGCTCAATACAACGGGATACATCGTTTTAGATCGAAACTAGCAAGATTCTCGAGCATCGATTTTACAAGTCCTCGAAGAGTAGACGAGAGAAAGGTGTAAACTTTTTCTCTCAGAACTGCGCGAAAACTTGTATTCCGGCTCAAAACAACGGGATACATTGTTTTAGATCGAAACTAGCAAGATTCACGAGCATCGATTTTACAAGTCGCCGAAGAGTACACGAGAGAAAGATGTAAACTTTTTCTCTCAGAACTGTGCGAAAACTTGTATTCCGGCTCAAAACAACGCGATAGATCGTTTTAGATCAAAACTAGCAAGATTCACGAGCATCGATTTTACAAGCCTTCGAAGAGTATACGAGAGAAAGGTGTAAAGTTTTTCTCTCAGAACTGCGCGAAAACTTGTATTCAAGCTCAAAAGAACGGGACACATCGTTTTAGAACGAAACTAGCAAGATTCACGAGCATCGATTTTACAATTCGTCGAAGAGTAGACGGTAGAAAGGTGTAAACTTTTTCTCTCAGAACTGCGCGAAAACTTGTATTCCGGCTCAAAACAATGGGATACATCGTTTTAGATTGAAACTAGCAAGATTCACGAGCATCGATTTTACAAGTCGTCGAGGAGTACACGAGAGGAAGGTGTAATCTTTTTCTCTCAGAACTGCGCGAAAACTTGTAATCCGGCACAAAACACCGGGATACATCGTTTTAGATCGAAACTAGCAAGATTCACGAGCGTCGATTTTACAAGTCCTCGAAGAGTACACGAGAGAAAGGTGTAAACTTTTTCTTTCTCAGAACTGCGCGAAAACTTGTATTCCGGCTCAAAACACCGGGATACATTGTTTTAGATCGAAACTAGCAAGATTCACGAGCATCGATTTTACAAGTCGTCGAGGAGGTACACGAGAGGAAGGTGTAAACTTTTTCTCTCAGAACTGCGCGTAACTTGTATTCCGGCTCAAAACACCGGGATACCTCGTTTTAGATCAAAACTAGCAAGATTCACGAGCATCGATTTTACAAGTCGTCGAGGAGTACACGAGAGGAAGTTGTAAACTTTTTCTCTCAGAACTGCTCGTAAACTTGTATTCCGGCTCAAAACACCGGGATACATCGTTTTAGATCGAAACTAGCAAGATTCACGAGCATCGAGTTTGCAAGTCTTCGAAGAGTATACGAGAGAAAGGTGTAAACTTTTTCTCTCAGAACTGCGCGAAAACTTGTATTCCGGCTCAAAACAACGGGATACACCGTTTTAGATCAAAACTAGCAAGATTCACGAGCATCGATTTTACAAGCCTTCGAAGAGTATACGAGAGAAAGGTGTAAACTTTTTCTCTCAGAACTGCGCGAAAACTTGTATTCCGGCTCAAAACACCGGGATACATCGTTTTAGATCGAAACTAGCAAGATTCACGAGCATCGATTTTACAAGTCGTCGAGGAGTACACGAGAGGAAGGTGTGTAAACTTTTCTCTCAGAACTGCGCGAAAACTTGTATTCCGGCTCAAAACACCGGGATACCTCGTTTTAGATCAAAACTAGCAAGATTCACGAGCATCGATTTTACAAGTCGTCGAGGAGTACACGAGAGGAAGTTGTAAACTTTTTCTCTCAGAACTGCGCGTAAACTTGTATTCCGGCTCAAAACACCGGGATACATCGTTTTAGATCGAAACTAGCAAGATTCACGAGCATCGAGTTTACAAGTCTTCGAAGAGTATACGAGAGAAAGGTGTAAACTTTTTCTCTCAGAACTGCGCGAAAACTTGTATTCCGGCTCAAAACAACGGGATACACCGTTTTAGATCAAAACTAGCAAGATTCACGAGCATCGATTTTACAAGCCTTCGAAGAGTATACGAGAGAAAGGTGTAAACTTTTTCTCTCAGAACTGCGCGAAAACTTGTATTCCAGCTCAAAAGAACGGGACACATCGTTTTAGAACGAAACTAGCAAGACTCACGAGCATCGATTTTACAATTCGTCGAAGAGTAGACGGAGAAAGCTGTAAACTTTTTCTCTCAGAACTGCGCGAAAACTTGTATTCCGGCTCAAAACAATGGGATACATCGTTTTAGATCGAAAGTAGCGAGATTTACGCACTTCAATTTTACAAGTCGTCGAAGCGTAGACGAGAAAAAGGTGTAAACTTTTTCTCTCAGAACTGCGCGAAAACTTGTATTCCGGCTCAAAACACCGGGATACATCGTTTTAGATCGAAACTAGGAAGATTCACGAGCATCGATTTTACAAGTCGTCGAGGAGTACAAGAGAGGAAGGTGTAAACTTTTTCTCTCAGAACTGCGCGTAAACTTGTATTCCGGATCAAAACAACGGGATACATCGTTTTAGATCGAAACTAGCAAGATTCACGAGCATCGATTTTACAAGTCTTCGAAAAGTATACGAGAGAAAGGTGTAAAACTTTTTCTCTCAGGACTGCGCGAAAAATTGTATGCCGGCTCAAAACAACGGGATACATCGTTTTCGATCGAAACTAGCAAGATTCACGAGCATCAATTTTACAAGTCCTCGAAGAGTACACGATGGAAAGGTGTCAACTTTTTCTCTCACAACTGTGCGAAACTTGTATTCCGGCTCAAAACAACGGGATACATCGTTTTAGGTCGAAACTAGCAAGATTCACGAGCATCGATTTTACAAATCGTCGAAAAATAGACGAGAGAATGGTGCAAACTTTTTCTCTCAGAACTGCGCGAAAACTTGTATTCCGGCTCAATACAACGGGATACATCGTTTTAGATCGAAACTAGCAAGATTCTCGAGCATCGATTTTACAAGTCCTCGAAGAGTAGACGAGAGAAAGGTGTAAACTTTTTCTCTCAGAACTGCGCGAAAACTTGTATTCCGGCTCAAAACAACGGGATACATTGTTTTAGATCGAAACTAGCAAGATTCACGAGCATCGATTTTACAAGTCGCCGAAGAGTACACGAGAGAAAGATGTAAACTTTTTCTCTCAGAACTGTGCGAAAACTTGTATTCCGGCTCAAAACAACGCGATAGATCGTTTTAGATCAAAACTAGCAAGATTCACGAGCATCGATTTTACAAGCCTTCGAAGAGTATACGAGAGAAAGGTGTAAAGTTTTTCTCTCAGAACTGCGCGAAAACTTGTATTCAAGCTCAAAAGAACGGGACACATCGTTTTAGAACGAAACTAGCAAGGTTCACGAGCATCGATTTTACAATTCGTCGAAGAGTAGACGGGAGAAAGGTGTAAACTTTTTCTCTCAGAACTGCGCGAAAACTTGTATTCC